>JAOYSI010059213.1:10460-24191 GCA_025775065.1 Hiodon alosoides
TTTTTTTTTTTTCACTTCCACGTTTTCTATTTCTGTTACTTTTTTGGGGTATTTGGGGGTTCGGTTTACCCGCTTTTTTTGTTTTGGTTGATTTACCATACAACCCCCTCCCCCCCCCCCCCCCCCACCTCTCACTACCGCTGCAGTGATGCATTTGGAACACATCCAGGTCTTTGCAGCAGGTTGTTAGGCGGGGGGGGGGGGATTAGTAGTTTGCCTAAGCTTTGTTTCAGCTTTGTTTATTGGCACTGGTTTGACCTATCCTGTGGTTGGAGCTTGCAGAAGGTGTAACCCTGTACTGAGTAAAAGCATTGATGACACTCGGAGACAGTGAGACGCTGGGAACTGCTCAACAAATGTAAAATCTGAATCAAGCTGGAGAAATCCAGTTATGACACGGCTGGAAGGTAAAGGGATTGATTAGAATGCTCCGGGCTCGGCATAAGAGCTGTATGGCCAACTCTGCTGTCCATCAATCCCTTTTCAGTGATTTCCCCCGGGCTTGAAGGTGCGGCTCCCGGCCGATTAGCATAGCATTCGCATAACAGTCGATATAAGTTCAGGTGTGTGTCTGTCTGTCCTCCTGCGACAGTATTCTGCTTGTTGTTCGGGGTGATGAAGTCTGAGACCCGGCTTGGAGGGCGTGTGAAAGTGAGCCGTTTCTATTGGTGGCCGTGCAGGAAGTGCACCGTGTCCTAGACTCCAATTGCTTTTGACCTGCACTGCTCCTTGGGCCTGCCTCTCCGCGAGAGCGAATGTGTGTCAATCCCCGCCCCTCCCTCCTCCAGCTTGGGCACAACGACGTCATTCCTGCTGCGCACTCAGCGGATGAGGTGCAGAGGAGCAGCCCTTTTTCAGTGTAAATGACTCTTCACTGTCACTGCAAACCATTCAGTCTTTTCTCTGTTTAATTTCTCCGTCCTGTCTTTCTGTTGGCCCTGTCTCGATCACGCCAAGGTGTTCCGCCGCACTGACTCTTCCCACGTCTCTCACAGACTCGTAGCCCGCGCCACTCGCAGTCCACCCAGTCTGGCCTGGCTGACCAGGCCACCAAGCTCTCCTTCGCCTCCGCCGAGTCCCTGGAGACCATGTCGGAGGCAGACATCCCGCTGGGGTTCAACCGCATGAACCGCTTCAGGCAGAGCCTGCCCCTGTCTCGCTCCGCCAGCCAGACCAAGCTGCGGTCCCCAGGTTCGAACCCCCGCCCCCCTCCCCCCACGTGTACCATGGCTACCGCAATATAGAAGCCGCTTGCAGGAAATGGTCCCTCTGCAATTTTATAATGAAAGAGCACATTTTAAGGAGAAAATACTGACAGTTTTATTCTTGATTTGAGGAGTGCAGGCTCATAAACTTGGGGCCTTAAAGGCATCTGCTCAAGACCAGTAAAAAACAACACATAATAAACTCAGAGTGACATTGACGGATGAATCCCTGGGCTTGTGTTTTATGCGTGCCATAGAATCATAGAGGTGCCGTGCTCTCTTCTCCAGGTGTCCTGTTCCTGCAGTTCGGGGACGAGACGCGGCGCGTCCACATCACCCATGAGCTCAACAGCATGGACACGCTCCACGCGCTCATCGTGCACATGTTCCCTCAGAAGCTCACCATGGGTATGCTCAAGTCGCCCAACACCGCCATCCTCATCAAGGACGAGGCGCGCAACGTCTTCTACGAGCTGGAGGACGTGCGCGACATCCAGGACCGCAGCATCATCAAGATCTACCGCAAGGAGCCCGTCTACGCTTCTTACCCGACTGCCCACCTGGCCAACGGGGACCTCAGGGTGAGACGCCCGGGGTGGTCACAGCTGGGCAGGAGAGATCGCCGCGCAGAACCATAGTAATCCTGCTGGTAATGATCCAGGGATGTTGACAAGCCAGGAACGACTGGTAAATCGAAAAGAGGAAATTGCTGCGATAATTAAGCAGGGCTTCAGTTTGTATCCGGCTTCGGAATGGAGCAAAGTCGTGCGAATTGTGACTGTGGCGAAAATGAATAATAAAGGAAGACTGGCGGTCTTTCCTGACAACACGGAGGTAGCTCGTTTGTGAGGAATTATGAGCGTCAGCAAAGTTGTGCCACAACGATTGCGATCGTGTTTTTGCAGTCCTTTTAGCTTCTGCAAAGATACGATTTCGACTGCTCGTTGTCCCAGCTATCTTTCTCCGTTTTGAGACTTCAAGGATGTCGTGCGACGCTACGTTCCCGGTTGTTGTTCCTTGAAATACGGTGTCTTCCGCTTGCCATGAAGGATTCTAGACATTGATCTTGATTAGAGAAATTGATGTGTTTAATTAGTGATTTTTTAATGAGTAAAATTATCCTGCCATCTGCCTCGCTCAAATTTTCAAGGCTGAAACTCATGGTGTTGCCCGTGGTTCTTTCGTTAGCGTAGCAATTAAAAACAAAAGCAACTAAAGACCATAAAAACCTTCCAGAGGTCAAAGGGGCGGAAACGCGGGGCCTTGTTTGCAGTCAACTTTCCGAAAGAGTGCAGAAATAGCAAGCTCTTCCGACTGGCGTCTGTGCCCGGAAGCTCTCCGATTAGCACACTGTAGCTAAGGGTTGTCAAGCCACTCCCACTCGTCAGAGCCACCATCTATGGGCCACGCCCCCGCAGTGCCCCGAGGCCAGCCAACAGCCGTCCCTTTCACAACACAACCCGTGCAATTGGACGTCGCTCTGGGCGTGTCTGGGGTTTATGAAGCCGCAAGATTACGTATAGTCTTTTATGAGGGAGAGATAAGCAGCTGTTGGACCCTGGAGGCACAGTAATAAATGTTCTGATTATTTGATTAGTGGGTGTGAAACCACAATCATGACTGCTAGAGAGGGGAGAGAGAGAGAGAGAGACAGGCTGGTTAATGAGAGAGAGAATCATTCTGACACCGTAGTGACTTTGGCAAAACGCCTTAGTGAAGTCCCAGAAGCCCGTAGTGTAGCCACCTGTTATAATTAGAGTTCGAGAGTCTTTGGTTGTTTTACTTTACTAAAACCTGAATGTATTCATCTACGCGGCTGGCACATTTGTTTAAACAGTACATTTCATTTGCCGGCCGGTGGCCGGGGGTTAGTGTGGTTCGGTCATCATTGTGATTCGTCCGCACCACTACATGGTTATTTTGAACCCTGGACATTCGAGAGAGTGACCACACAACATTCCGGATGCGATGGGGTTCACAGATCGATGGAAAACGGGGAGAATGAGACCCAGGCTGAGAGGGAGTTCTTGGGCCGATGTTGGAAGGAAAGAGGGATGAAAGGAAATTAATTCTGTTGAATAAGTGCAGAGTAAGTAGTTGTTCTATAATTCATTTTTTTTTCCCACTAAGCAAAATGTATGTGTGAAGAAATTGAATTTCTGCTAAATTACCCTGCAAAGTAATCCAATGCATTGCAAACGGGTTCAGTTTGCCGTCATCAGAGGCTGGCTGCTGTCTTATTCCAGCTCAGTGAGAGAGTAGAAAGGATGACAGTGGAACAGTACTGTAAGACAATGGCTTATATCAGCCATATATATATATATGTCCCTCTGGGCTATGCCATTGGAGCTGGGATTGCCTCCATGTTGACATCACACACAAAGCCCCTCCCACTCAGCTGCAGGTCGGAGGGGACACGGACTAACGGACTGGCAGTGTCTCCGTGGTAACCCCTGCCTCTCCCGCTCCCGTTTTCAGAGAGAGATGGTGTACACGTCCCGAGATTCCTCTCCGACCCGCCGCCTCAACAGCCTGCCCTCCTCCTCAGCCTCACCCACCTCTGGCTCGCCCTCCCGCTCCCGTCTCTCCTACAGCGGCGGCCGCCCCCCGTCCTACGCCGGGAACCCCCAGCACCAGCAGGCGCCGCACCCCCACCACCCAGCCGCGGGCCTCTCGCCGTCCCCCAGCTCCATCTTGGAGCGCCGCGACGTGAAGCCGGACGAGGAGGTGTCGGGGAAGAGCGTGGTGCTGCTGAAGAACGAGGGGCTGTATGCTGACCCGTACGCCATGGTGCACGAGGGCCGGCTCAGCATCGCCTCCACGCAGTCGCTGGCCACCCTGGGCGACCCTTTCGCCTTCCCTGCTGCGGGGGGGCTGTACCGCCGCGGCTCGGTGCGTTCCCTCAGCACATACTCTGCCGCTGCCCTGCAGGGGGAGCTAGAGGAGGCCCTGTACAAGCCTGGCGGGCCCCTGTACAGCGACACCTACACCGCAGCCTCCACACTGGGCATGGGCTTCCGTCTGCCGCCCTCCTCTCCGCAGAAGATCCCTGACATGCAGCTTCGGGGAGAGCGGGACTCCTACTCCAACCCCCCGAGCCGCGCCTCCCCCGTGCGCCACACCTTCCGGAAGGACTCCGCCTCCTCCGTCTTCGCCGAGAGCCCCAAGTCTCGCCCCGGCTCCAGCTCGGACCCACTGTGTGTACAAGGGGGCCCGGGGGGAGAGGGGGGTCGGGGGAACTTGGGGTACAGCTCAATGCTGCCTGGCAACGAGACCGAGACACGGTGAGAATGTCTGTCTGTGTGCATGTACATGTGTCTGTGTGTGCATGTACATGTGTGTCTGTGTGTGCATGTACATGTGTCTGTGTGTGTGTGTGTGTGTCTGTGTGTGCATGTACATGTGTCTGTGTGTGCATGTACATGTGTCTGTGTGTGTGTGTGTGTGTGTGTGTCTGTCTGTGTGTCTGTGTGTGCATGTACATGTGTCTGCGTGTGCATGTGTGTGTGTGTGTGTGTGTGTGCATGTGTGTTTTTGTCTGAGTGTGTGTGTGTGTGTGCATGTGTGTTTGTTTCTGCGTGTGCATGTGTGTGTGTGTGTGTGTGTGTGTGTGTGTGTGCATGTGTGTTTGTGTCTGAGTGTGTGTGTGTGTGTGTGTGTGTGTGCCTGTACGAGTGCGGTGTGCCTGTACGGGTGCGGTGTGCCTATGCACGTGATTTGTTGGCTTACTCTGATGCCTGCATATTTTCTCTGTCCTCCCCAGCGACCGGATGGAGGCGATGGAGAAGCAGATCGCCAGCCTCACAGGCCTGGTGCAGAGCGTTCTGACCAGACCACCGGACAGCGACAGCACGTAAGACATCCTGACCCCAAACTACCGCAGTCATCTAAAGGCACCACACCACACCACTGCACTCTACAGCAGAAGGTAGAACCCCTTTGTTAAGGCTAAGACAAAGCAGACAAAGTAGAGACGCCTTCTCCAGGACGAGGGAGGAGTTGTATAGAAGCCCTGGCTTGTTCTGACAGAGCGTTGGGCGGCGGTGTGTGGCACGTTGTGTGAAGCCCTGGCCTGTGGCCCTTGATCCTCAGATGCAGCCTGCTGCGCCTCTGCATGATGGCGGGAGAGGGATTCTCACCGCCCTGCCCTTTTTCTTCCAGCGAGAAGACCGAGTCCACCAGCGACGGCTCCGGCACAGGAAGTGAGTGCTTTGTCCGCGTCCCGCGCGGTTTTGACTGGGCGCTGGCCTGCTAACTTCTCCCCCGTTAGTCCTGTGAGGGGGTTCCTTCTCATCCACTCCAACCTATTTCTTTTCTTTTCTCTCAGCCCTTCTCTCCTCACTTCCCCATGCCGGGCGGTACCCTCCTCCCTTCCCTGTTTCTCTCCCTTCCTCAGAAATTCAAGATCAACAAACGTTCAAGCATTGTAAGCGTGACTGAAGCATTTTGGGTGCATGTAATAAGTAAAGAAAAGGCCAATGTGAGCACACAGCATCAACCCTGTTCCTCCCATTCAATCTAATTTGACGGTGCCATTCACTGACGTCTCTCAATCAGCATCAGGCTGTCAGTTCTCCAGTCCCCAATGGGTTCTCAGAGAGGCTCACATCCCTCGTCCGGCAGTGTTCGGGGCTGAAGAGCCGAGAGGCGTCGCTCTGTTTCCACATCTCCCAGCTCGCCCACTCGGCCAATCAGCTCTCTTAGTAGCAGGCCGTTTCCATGACCACAGTGTGGCCATTACCAAGCCTGTGCCTCACCAAGGTTATTTTTTTTGAGATCCCTTATCCCCTCAAGATAAAGTTACCTCATTGCCCAGGGCCTAATAGCCTTCCAGTTGGCTGGTTGGTTTTGTTTTCGGGGTGGGTTATTGTCGGCAGTTTCCTTGGTGCTCCAGGCTCTGGTAGAATAAGTTTGTGCGAGAGACTTCTTGCAGCACCCAATATGTTGGTGTGTGTGTGTGTGTATATGTTTTTTTATGTGCACCCCTCCCTCCGAGACAAAGCGCTGTACTCTCTTTTTTCTGCCCGGCAGCCCTGACACCCTCAGCCCCCCTAGCCCTGATGCCTCCACCGCCCAGCGGGGCGACGCAGGCCACCACCGTCACGCGGCTGCAGATGCAGCTGCACCTGCATGACCTGCAGCAGAACGCCACTGACCTGCGCGAGCAGCTGTCCCAGCTGCGCAAACTGCAGGTGAGTGGCGTGGGAGGGTCATCGCACAAGCCCTCATTTGCTTCTTTGATACCGCTGTGCCTCAGTAACACTGGGGCTCTTTGTGAACTTTCTTATTTAAGCTGAAAGTTGTGCATATTAACCCGAGTGGTTAACCCTGCCTGTCAGTGGCAGCCCGTCCAATTAGAAAACTGGGGCATGGATTTTCACCAAGAATGAAACGATTCGAGGTTAGAATATGATTATAAGTTGATGTAAAACGCACAAAATTAGCTACAACCAGATATATTAATTGCATAAATGCCGAAAAGCTCAAGTGATAATATTGAGATGTCACTGGAGCCACTCTGAAAATATTTACTTAATGTTTTATATTTTTAAAGTGCACTGTGCCTCACCAAGCTGTGGGTTACCATGGCAATAGAGCATTCCGCTGTGAAGGCAATCAAACAGCCTCATTTCCCCCAACCCCTTTTCTAGCACTGACACATCCCTCTGACAGTAGAGCTGTGATTGGATACAGCTACAGAAACACAGAGAGCTATTCCCTCTTAACATTTAACGATACAATTTGATATCAAAATGCTCATGTTTGATATCAACAGTTGTCAAATTTGAAATCAAGACTTTACACGTTGCTACGGCGCTTTATCCTTTTCTTCCAGAGGAACAAGCCACTGTAAATTAGGATGGGATAAACACCTTTTTCATTCTGCATAAAAAAGTACAAAATATGACTGCAACTGCAACAGTGAGATCGAGGTTTTACATTTTGATATTAAGGTTACTAAGGTTTTATTAAGGTTTATTGTATTTAATGTAAAACCTCGATACTGAAATGCAAATAACTTGATATCAAAATGTAAATCCTTCATATTGACATCTAAAAAGCTTGATGTCATAATGTAAAATCTTAAACACGCAACTCTGTTTAGAAATTTTTGCGCTTCCTGCAATGCACAACATTCTGAGATTCACTTTACAACCAATATTTAACAAATAAAAATATGAAATGAAACTAGATACAATACAATGCAAATTCACTGCCACAGTTCCGAACATCACAAAAACCCTCGACACTTGCAAATATTTAGATATGAAATCTAAATGTGTATTTAAATGTTAAAATGGCTTGGGGTGGAGTGCTTTGATAGAGCGAGGATAGAATGTCTGGGAGTTTTACCATCTGTTAAAATTATATAGGCATACGGTTAAAATATGCCACTCAAAATCAGTGGTGGGTAGTTGGCTACGTATCGTTAGTAGCTGGCTAACCCAGACTTAAACTTCAGTTTATATATAAAAACTGAAGTTTAATCCAAACCATCATCTGTCATTTCGTATATATATATGAGACAATGACAGATGATGGTTTGAATACCATCCAGTGAAAGGCAGGTACATTGAATTTGTTGGAAATCCTCCAACATTATTTCAAGGTGAAGTCCACCCACTGCCAAAGATAAATTAATTGCCAGAAGTCCCGCTCAGTTTAAGGATGTAGCAACAAGATAAGACAGACAGATGGAAATGGAATACGCAAATTAAAGATCGATCCGAATCTCCCATGGTTCCTTGCAGCGTCGCGCTGACAGGCGGAAAAGAGAGACGAGGAGTAAAAAACACAAACGCATTTCTCTATCCGACAGAAATTGCCGGAGAAGTGCGGGCGGAACAAAAAAGGAGCCGTTTAAGCCCCCTCTCATGTGACAGCGCTGGTGGGGGCTTTAATTTAGGAGCTCCTTTCATCTTTTTGAACGGCAGCGAAGCGGCAGTCTGCTCTGGTTTGGGTTGGCTTGCGGTGCGAGTGGCTGCCACACCGCTCTCTCCCTGCGTTGGTGGCGGTCGTAGAACAGGACTGGCCCAGCGCCGAACGCTGGCGTGCGGCGTGCTATGCCAGAACAGGGACGTCTCATCAGCTTTTGACGGACCCAGAAGGCGCATATAGCTAGAAAACGCTTTTCATCCCAAAGGAACCAGGCGGCCGGAGATTTAGAGACCGGGGGAGGAGGTGGGTGGGGGGACCCTCAATCAAATGCGCTGACAAGGAAAAGGTAAACAAGAGCCGCTGGTAGCCGTGGAGACAAAGTGAAGCAATTAAGCTGTAGTGGGCCAGGGCTCGAACTGTATCTTCCAGGCCATATCCAGCCCATAAATAATGAGCAGTACCCAGAGGGGACGGTTATCTACGCCATGTGCCTTAGGTAGACCCTGTGACTCATCCGATAGCCAATCAAGAGCTGGCTCGGGTTTCTGCCCCCTGTCTGCCAGCTGCGTTAGACCCCCACGCCCCCCCCTCCTTTTGTAACACCACTGGTTTCTCCCCTGGCTCTTTCAGCTGTGGTCAGTCCATCACACACACACACACACACACACACACAAAAACGCACACTTAAAGGAAGCAAGAAAACTCAAAGCGGTAAAATAAGAACTCAGCTTGAGATAATCGCAACCAACAAAAAACACGCACTAAAGATTCCTCTCTGTGACAGTTCTGCTGTCGCTGCTTTAAAGTGGGTTTCACCTGAGTGTGTTCTCATTATCAAAAGCACACTGTGTAAGCCAGGTCCGAGCTGTGGGCGTGGCTTCACTGCCTGTCCCAGCTGCCTTAGGGTGTGTCTCCAGGCACTGTCGTGATACAGAATAAGGTGCTTGTGGTGCCTCAGCAAATATCCAGCTGTATAAATAAAGTACCTTGCAAAAGCATTCAGCCCCTTCTGGCTAAGCCATAATTTGTTAAATGACAAATGATGTGTACACATTTTATTCAGAACACAAATTCTCAGAATAAACATGGGACAAACATCTTTTGTATAGGTAACAAACGGAATGAAAAATTGCAGAAGTATTCACCCCCCTGAATTGACGCAAAGGTTGAAGCACCTTTGGTTGTTTCTACCAACTTTGCACACAGGCTTGGAGCTATCTTTTTGGCAAGGCTCTCAGGTTTATAGGGGATTGCTTATGGATACCAATTTGCGCAACGTCAGAACTTTGACTGGGACATTCACTTTGTTATTCTTACAGTGTAGCGCTGGCCTGATGTTTTGGGTCACTGTCCCACATGAAAAGAGCACAAATTCACTCTTATGCATACAGGACACGGAGGTGTGTGCACGTACATTTGCACACAGACACACACACATGCACTCACATACAAACAAACGCAGACACACGTTCATACACACACACACACACAAACGGCCATGCACACAGACACACAACCACACACGCAGAAAAACGCCCATGCACACACACACACACACACACACAAACGGCCGTGCACACAAACACTCACACACACACACACACACACACAAACGGCCGTGCACACAAACTCACACACACGCACACACACAAACATCCGTGCACACAAACTCACACACACACACACACAAACGGCCGTGCACACACACACACACACACACAAACGGCCGTGCACACAAACTCACACACACACACACACACAAACGGCCGTGCACACAAACACACACACACACACACAGACGGCCGTGCACACAGACACAAACAAACGCTCTCTTGTTTCCCTGTCTCTGTCACAGAATGTATTCTCCACATTATACCAGAGCAGATGTACACAGTAGGGCTGGAAGAGGTCGAAAGCGGCTTGTCAAACATCGGCTGTCACACATTGGGTTCATCGCTGCGCTCTTTAGTCTGCGTTGCAGCAGAACCGGCGGGACAGCACAGCCTGGAAGGTGCACGCAGTGTCACACACTGAAGGACAGCTGTTTTTACAAACTCACTGTGGGCAGCTATTCATATACATACGTCAGCCCACACACACTGCCCCAGACAGAGTACCGTGAGAAAACACAGGCCTGTGTGAGCCCGCAGTTAAGAAAAGGATGAGGTGTATTATGATCACTGTGTAACAGTGAAAAGGATATTGGACTAGTCCCGTTCACAAGAAACGCAATTAACCCAAATGGGGCCATACTTGTCCATGTGAATAAAAGGGGATTAAATAGTACCCTATGGATAACATTCCACTAAAGGGCATCATCATAGTGATGATTTAAAGGCCTAATTAAAGGCCGTATAACTGCCCGTGTTACAGTACACTTGAGGATGTAGCACATTACACTAGCAAAGCAGAAGCGCTGTGGAATTCTTATTTTTATTAATGAAACTTTTTCACATGAAGCCCTCATAACATAAACGATTGGAAATTCCTTTGTTGATTATGACGCCCCGTCTGTGAAAGAAAATGTCTAGCATGTGTCTCATACATTCATTCATCCAATCATCTCCCTAGACCACTTGTTCTGCTGGGGGTCGTGATGCTGTCTCATTCACAAAATATTTGTGCATTTAGTATGTCCTTAAGTAATGAAAATGCCAGGGCTGTTCTAAACAAGCCTGTGTTCATTCCATTAATATAATCTAGGAACACTACCATTACCATCACAGCTTGGTTGGTATTGTGTAAGACAGCAGGCATGTGGAAAAGCCTATTATTACTCATTTGGAGATTTTGCGTCATTATTCTTTAAAAAGGCAGCCATGTCTGCATTGTTGATTGAGTCCTGCCTATGTTTAACGTGAATAAATAGTGGATTGTTTTCAGAGTAAAGTGTGACCCTTCAAGTAAGTCCTCCCTGATCTCCACTCTAATCACAGTGGCGTGTACATCGTGACATCGTGTTTGTCCAAGAAGTGCTAATGTGCTGGAAAAAAAATCCACTTTGGAGCATCGCCCTCATAGGAAAAGGTCTTCAAAGTTATTTTTGTTATTTTTATGTGTCAATGGGAGAATCCCATGAAGATATTTATAAACACGACCATTGATGTGTGTGTGTGCGTGTGCGTGTGTGTGTGCTTGTGCGTATGTGTGCGTGTGTGTGTGTGTGTGCGTGCGTGTGCGTGTGCGGGTGCGTGTGCACAGCTTCAGAATCAGGACTCCATGCGGTCCCTGATGAAGCGCACGGAGACGGAGATCAGCGTGCGGGTGATGGACGCCCTGCGCAAGCAGGAGGACCCGCTGCAGAGACAGCGCCTCCTGGTGGAGGAGGAGAGGCTGAAGTACCTGAACGAGGAGGAGCTAATCATCCAGCAGCTTCAGTAAGTCGCTAATCCAGCAAAGCCCAGTGCTGAGCCTGCTCATAACGTAGCGTGTTTGCTTAACCTTTAGCTTTACACGCCGCAGAAATAGCCTGTACCTTAGCTACCACCAGACTCGGGAGAGAGACGATTTGCTCATTAAAATAAGGAAAAGCAGACCATTTGAATATGATTTCCCTATGAGGCACGACTCTCGAAACACGCACTCTTCCATGTTCCAATTGTTGGGTTAGATCACCCTTTCATACACTTACATTTAGATAAGAGGCAAATTGGCTTTCCCTTTTCTATGTAACCCTTTTGTTAAATGTAGATGAATAGAAGTATAGCTATTTTTGCAGCTTACATTAAATTGGCCAGTTCCTTATACCCACAATTAATTTATCCATGGGAAGGGGTCGAAAGTCATGTCCAGCACGGGCTCCAGTTTCACCCAAAAGCCAAACAGAACAGAAACCAAAGATAAAGGCGGTCTTTAATGAGCTGAGTGAAATTTCAGTGACCTGGAGAAGTCGGTGGAGGAGATCCAGAAGGACTCGTCGGTGAACCATAGGCTGGTGACGGTACAGGAGCTGGAGGAGAAGGTTGTGGTGCTGAGGAAGCTGGGGGAGACCCTCACGGAGCTGAAGAGTGAGTCTGGGACACGCCTGAGCACAGAGCCATACGGAGATCCCTTTAGACAGTGTCAGACACACTGTCAGACAGGCATACAGACGTGCAGTCAGAAACACAGAGAGACAGAGAGTCTGGCACGCACAGGCACAATGGGGGGACATGTGAGAAAAATAAAGTGATGCATTTAAAACGTACGGTGTCGAAACACACAGAGCTAACGGTGAGACACAGCGACGCACAGGGTAGAGGGTCATGTCTTTTACCCGAGCAGCCTACAGAGCTCACTGAAATGCATGATTAAAATACTGACTGTATTATCGCTCTCTCTCTCCTGATTCAGACCAGTTCCCAAGCCTACAGAGTAAGATGCGTGTGGTGCTGAGAGTGGAAGTGGAGGCTGTGAAATTCCTGAAGGAGGAGCCTCACCGGCTCGATGCCCTGCTGAAACGCTGCAAGGGCATTACCGACAAACTGACCACTTTGCGCAGGTACGACCCCACAGCGCAGTTTAACAGGGACGACGCTGCACACCGAGTAATGGAAGTCTGTACTCCGACACTCCACACCCCACACGGAGTAACGCAAGTCTGTACTCCAACACTCCACACCCCACACGGAGTAACGCAAGT
This sequence comes from Hiodon alosoides, assembly GCA_025775065.1. Classification (NCBI taxonomy): domain Eukaryota; kingdom Metazoa; phylum Chordata; class Actinopteri; order Hiodontiformes; family Hiodontidae; genus Hiodon; species Hiodon alosoides. The sequence goes on from JAOYSI010059213.1 coordinate 23,166, forward strand.
CTGTACTCCGACACTCCACACCCCACACGGAGTAACGCAAGTCTGTACTCCGACACTCCACACCCCACACGGAGTAACGCAAGTCTGTACTCCGACACTCCACACCCCACAGAATGTGATTAGGCTGAAAAAGACAACATTGCGTGTTGCATGTTCACATTTCCAGGCAAGTGAATGAGGGGGTATGGAAGACACAAGAGGACTTCACCAGCCCCCCTCCCAAACATGCAGACGACTTTGGGAAGAGCGCAGACTTTGACATCCCCACCAGCCCGCCACTCAACCTCAGCGAGCTAGGGGGCAGCACCAGTCTGTCCAACTGGACACCCCTCTCAGGCTCCGCCCACGGCCACAACAACCCCTCCGGCCCCACCCGCGATCCACACCCCCCCGTGCCGCTTAAGAGCCGCGCCCTGGAGGAGCTGTCTGCCCGTCGGGGGGGGGACAAATCGGTGTCGGTGGAGGTCAGACTGGTACTGGACGCCCGTTCTGTGTGACGTCTGTGTGTGTCTATCACCTCTGTTTTACTTCCTTATTTAGTTAAGAGGAGCACAAACCCTACATACCTAAGTTGATTTAGTGTGGGCCTTTGAGTTTCAGGCAGCTTGTATAGTAAAAGTTTGTGTGTACACGCTGGCCAGGCTGCGGAGCGAGACTGGGAGGAGAAACGGGCCAGCCTGACCCAGTACAGCGCCCAGGACATCAACCGGCTTCTGGAGGAGACCCAGGCCGAGCTCATGAAGGCCATCCCCGACCTGGACTTCGCCGCCAAGCAGATCAAACCCTCCGCCCAGCCCAGCTGTCAGAGCGGGGCCCCCACACCTGAACACCGGCCCGGAAAGCCCCAACACGCCGCCCACAAGCTCCCCGGAAAGGAGGCGGGTTCCCGACGCGGCTCAGGTGAGGCATCCTGGCTAAAGGCACACTGTGCAAGTTTCACCGTAGTGCACACCACAACATATCAATCTGGCAACCGGGCGTTTCTAACGGCCCGTTTTACGCACAGTTTGTCACCAAGTCTTTTCT
>JAOYSI010059224.1:0-24844 GCA_025775065.1 Hiodon alosoides
TGTGTGTGTGTGTGTGTGTGTGTGTGTGTGTGTGTGTGTGTGTGTGTGTGTGTGTGTGTGTGTGTGTGTGAGACAGACACAGTGGCCTAGCTGTAAACCTGCTATGGAAGCCCAGTCGGAAAACATTTTTAAACTATTTGTTTTGTCGCCTTATATGACAAGTTGTTTCCGTGTTTAACTGATTTAATATAATTAAGACAGCCTTGTGCTAAACAAATGTATTGTTGTTGCAGGGTTCTCTTGTGTCACGTGAAGCAAGTGACAAAGAAAGGGTAGGACAAGAAACATCTATTTAGACTGCACTACTGAGGGATTTCCTCTCTGAATCCCTAGCTCTTCATTACAGAACACTTCATCTTCTCTAATCTCAACATGCACACTGATAAGTACTCGGGGAAGTTTGGCCTCTGTGTTCCATTTGTTTTCCTTCCCTGCTGGCTGCTCACAGGTAAAAGAGCTGCCCACCTACAAGGACATAGACTTCCGTAACAACATGCAGAAGGTCTACGTGAGTGAGGAGCAGAAGAAGTTGTTCATGGAGAAGCTAAACAGAGATGTGGAGGTGAGTCCCGTCACACTGAAGCTGATCTGTGAGACACCTTCTCGATCGTCCCTTTAATTTTCTGTATTGCATTGTGCTATTGATTTGCTACTCGTGTTCGTGCGTGCTTGCGCGCGCAACTATTGTTCTCATTGTGCCTTGCATCTTGCACTTGACCTTCCCTTATGTGCACATCTGTGTGTGTGTGTGTGTGTGTGCGCAGTTCCTAGTCAAGTTGAAGATCATGGACTACAGTCTGCTTCTGGGGATCCACGACCTTGGACGAGCGGAGCGTGAGGAAGACGAGCTGGTCGAGCCCTCTGTGGAGGAAGAGGCGGACCCCGAGAATGGCCTGACACCCGGCCCCATCGTGGGCTCGTATGGCACCTCTCCGGAGGGCATTGCCGGCTACATGAACTCCTTCAAGGCTCTGGGGGCAGGAGAGTTTGATCCTTACATCGACATGTATGCTGTGAAGAGTGCACCTGGTGAGTTTGGTGAAAGAAAAGGGGAAATTACAAGGTTACTGACCTGGCTTAGTTTGTCTGGCATGTTGGTCACGAGGAGCAGGTAGACTTCATATCTGGTGCTAGGTGTTATTTCCTGTCTTGCTCCAGGGGCCCCTCAGAGGGAGGTGTACTTCATGGGCCTGATTGACGTCCTGACACACTATGACACCAAAAAAAAAGCTGCTCACGCTGCCAAAACGGTCAAACACGGGGTGAGTCCAAGGGTCTGAGAAGAGATGGGGTTGGGGGCAGTGTTTTTAAAAAAAATGGACGCTTCATAACATGCTGCACAATTAAATTAACCACATTCCTCCTTTCCAGGCTGGTGCGGAAATCTCCACCGTTCACCCTGAGCAGTACGCCAAACGATTCCTCGAATTCATCGCAAACATCTTTGCATAATGGACTGTTGCAGAAACAGCACCGATATTTGGTTCCCACCCCCCATTTCTCCTACCTCTTTCTACTGATTTGTGGATGTATATGTATTTCAAAACTATCCAAAATTGCAAACACCAAAAGAATTTTAATGTTATCATATGGGCAATTGTTTCTATTTATATAATATATTCCAGACGCATATTTATTGTCCTTGAGTCAAATCATGAAAAATAACACTAAGGTAATTTAATGTGGAGGGGCCAACGACCAACAAACGTAATGGCACTGTTTTTGACTACCCTGGGGGAAGTATGTTACTTGGGTCTGCTATCGTTGGATGAGTTTCACAGGATGTTATGGGCCCATGGAGAGGCTATTGTTCAGAACCCTGCACAAATATGCGCTGCAAATTCGTCATTGTGCACTTGATTAGGTGAAGAGAAGAGAGGAGAGGAATGCTGGGGGATTTGAGAATTGGGCACTATTGCTTACATTTCCCTGATGAGTTTTAACAGCGGTCTCCACCCGAGTCCCGTAACTTCATCATTCAGTTATTCTCCGTGGAAGTGTTCCGCGAGGGGCTAATTTTTCAGAGTTTTTGAAAGGCGAACATCAAACGTGTTAAACTGTTGTGTGTGTATACACTTAGTTCTGTATAACGGATCAATCATTTTGTAATATTCAAGTAACTAAGACAGAGGTGAGAAAATAATTTGTATTCTGTATACTTTTCCAGACAAATTTTGGACCAAATATATTTTACACAGATTTTCTGAAACCATGTCAGCGCCCTATCTTTTTTGGTTAGTGGTGTAATTGTTCTTTTATTGAAATATTTATTGCCTTGAAAATGAGGGAAAGAGTAAAATTTTGGAAAAGATCCGCTCCAAACCTGGTATATATATCGTTAGTTATTGGGGCTTTTACACTTTTCAATCAGGAGTAAAAAAATCCTTTAAGTTGCAAGATAAATTCATGATGTATCCTCATGTAGGTTAGCAAATCAAACATTAACCTCAATATTAGATAAGGTTGAAAAATAAGGTGTAAATGGCCATTTTAGTCCATTGTATTAGTCTGTTCTTGCACGAGTAATCCAGGAAGGTCAGCTGTTACATCCTCCGGCTGATGTCAGCAACTGAATTACAGAAAATGACTGCAAAGCTGTTTTCAGGCAGAATAAATGGGTTTAAGAAGGTTTGGAGGTTGTTGGAAACGGAGAGGAATTCAGTTTTTAAGTGAAGGTAATGGGAGATGGTAGATAACATTCCATCCTCTCTTAAGGTCAACAAGAATGTGAGACTTAAATCTTCAGGGTAAAGTGTGCGTGCGCGTGCGTGCAGAAGCAGCCCTGACGGTGAGGTTAAATGGAACTGAGTGCAGTGAGAATGTAAGCTGCACAGCCGACTTGGCGATAGGAGAAATGGCCAACGGTCGGGGCGATAAGATGGCTGGAGGGGCGAGAACTGTCCGGGGGCAGAGGGAGGGAGCTGACGCCGCACTGGGCCAAGGGTTTTTTTGTTTTGTTTTTCCCCCTTCTCTCTCTTCTCCATTCTGCCATAGAAGGAAGGAAGCTTCCACGAGTAAAAGTGTCGCCATCGTGTCTCCAGAGATGTAGATGGAGAGGATGTAGGTAGAGAAGACATGTCAAATTTCTGTTGGGGGGGAAAAAAAACAACACTAGAACCGAAGGGGACACTGCCTCCCCTGTAAAGGGGGACATGGCCAGTCAGCCGGTCCTGTTTGCTGAAGTGATTGCTTGTATCTGTTGGAGTTGCAACGTGGGGAGGGGCAGAGACGAGGAAAACACAGATTTGCTCTTGGTGTTGGGTCACCTTTTGTTTTTTAGTGTTCACGCTAGGGAAGCTGGTACAAGCAGAGTAACTTTGTAGTAATTTATAGTGCATTTAGCCCATTTTTATCTCTGAGTAACGTTAAACACCTGTTTCTAAGGAGGAAAAAGAAGAAATCTGATTCACCAATTGTATTTGAGATTGTACGGAAGTTCTTAATTAGGTTCAGAAAAGTGAATCATGCTTCAGAGAACCGGTTTGACATTCTGGCACACTGGGCAGCAGAATTTCTAGTTCTTGATCTGAAATGTTGGTGTGTTGTAAGGACTTTTCAATTCAAGTTAAATTGCAGATTTGAACATTAGTAATATTTGGAGGCTTCTTTAAGTATGGATGTGACACCTAGTGTGCATGTAGAAATGTGTTGGGATAGGATTCTTTGGGTGTGTTTTTTCTGGCCCCTGGACTGTGTTTTTCAGTTTTTTCCATGTGCTTGATGGCGTACAGTGGGTCAGGAGTCAAGGACAGGTTCGCTTCAGCCTTTTCCAGAAGCCATAATTCTGCTGACAACGCCTTCCTGTTGCTTTCGGAAAAAGCCATAGAATACTCTTAAAGGAAAGCGAGCGGGAAGAAGAAAGGCAGGGGGTGAGGAAAACAAAACAACCCCTGACCATCGTTCCTGGTTAGAGAAAATGCTGACAGGCCGGAGAACAGCATGGAGGGACTTGGACTGTGTCCAGCATACACATCCTTAATCTCATCCTGAACAAAGATTATCAATGCAGAACACGGCCACGGTCCTGAGTTTTGTTCTGACCCCTGGTATTAATGCTGTGGACAAGAATTACATAGGGTTGTATATTTCATCATGGAAAACTGGCTTCAGAAAAAGTATTTGACTTGCTTTTATTCTTTCATGTAACACATGATATTAATGGCACTTACCATGATGAAAGGTGGCTAGATCCAGCAGTCTGTAAAGCTCGGTATTGAATTAAATCTGATCTGAAGTCAGAGACCTGTTTCAACGACAGTCATCTTGTGTGTATAAAAAGCTATTAAGCCTGTAAAATTCTGCTTATCAAACAAACTGCTGAAATGGATCAGGTTATTGCATTAAAATAGTGGTTGGGTTTCTAGTTCCTGTGGTGAGCTTTAATGCATGACTTAAACCTTCTTCCCTTCACTGCCAGCCATCCTGTATGAACATGGGATTTCCTGTCATTGTCTCATCCTCTCATTTGTTTGTGTATTTTGTATTATCTAAACAGCCATGTGTTTCAGGAGTGTTTTAGGCCTCAGACAGAATCCTTGGATTCCAGCGCTTACTCCGATACAGAGAATGCTGTCTACAAACTGGGCAACCAAAGGAATTACAAACTTTTGGCTCTGTGGAGTAAAAGTACATCATAATTTCTTACAGAACCCAGTAACCACACTTCTTTGTGGCTTTACTCTCTGATACAAATCTTACGCTCAGTTTAGATGTTTTGTGATGTGGAGGTCCCTTTGGCTTGAGTTCTGGTTCCAGTGCAGAGTAAAGCACTCCCCTTCACTCTGATACTGAAGAGGCATGTGCTTCTGTTTCTACTTTCACAATTCCATGCTTCCAAACATGGTCAGCACACAAACAAAGGCATAGTGTATGCTGTGGTCTCGCCTCCGCACATGCCACAGTTTTCTGTTACAGCTACAAACCCCTCCTCCTCTGAGGATGTTCTATCAGTCCTGCTGATGTGAAGGCGGGGAGGGGGGGGTCGGGTTAGCTTTATGTTCCACACTAATCTGCGTGGCTGAGCCCAGATCTTCCAGGAACCGAGAGCCTGACAAGCATCCACGCTTTCCTCCTGCCGAAGCTCTGAGGGACTCCAAATTTATCTGCTCCTCCAAGTCCCGTGGAACCAGGTACTTCACCATCGTCCACCTGCTGTCCTTACAAAGACGTAAGACATGAAAGAAGAATGTACATAAAGGGACTTGGTTTCCTTTGAGTCCTCAGTAGAATTGTGAAATTACATATGCATGTTGTTGGAAGAATTATGCCACAGAGTACTTCAATGATTATTCTTGTTGCTTAATCCAGATTTTTCAAATGTGTGGTTCAATTAATGTGGGGTCGGTGGTATTGGGTATCGCAGGTTCAAAACATTCCTTTGAAGAGATCTAACAGTCCCTAGGCAAGGAAAATAATGGGATGTAATTGTTCTCTGCTTTCACCATTAACAACTGTGCGGAAAGGTGGCTGCCAAACCAACGCTTATTAACAAACCTTTGTCGAAGTATTGAGGTCACAGTAATCGAATGATACCTTTGTTCTCAATTCATTATATGAGGGGTTTTTGTTTCTTAAAACTGAAGTGTCGTAGGCTTGTTGCCTTAAAGATGTTTGGCTCTCAAGACCCTATACTGAATTTGTTTCTGTGGCTGTATCTGAGTAACTAGAAAAGGTTTTTTTTTATTTTTTATAAATGGGTTATGTTGGAATACTGCTATTGCTAAAGTTTTTGTCACATTCAGAATTCTAATGATTTTTCATTTGACACAGACTTAAAACGTATATAGAATTTCTAGTTCAAGTAAAGTATTTCTTCTACAAAACCAGTAGAAATCCTATTAATCACTGGTTGTTAAGGTACTCTGAAATTCCCACTGGGGGCTCAATTTTTGCATGTAATCGCAAGATTACTGTTGATCCGCTGAAATTAATTAATGTAGGGTAAAACATAATATTCCAGTGAAATGGACGTCAGGGTATTTTCTTAGTACACTCTCAAGCAAACTGAAAATCAGTTTGGGGTTGAGCAACCCTGCAGCATTCTGTTTTTGATCATTTTAGTTACATTTTGCTCAACTTTTTACTTTTACTGCAGTTACTTTCTTTCAATGAGGTGGCCTTCTGAAAGTGTGAAGCTAGATACCTTATTTAAAACCATTTCACCATTGAAATGGCATACGATCAATGGAAAAAAGCTGCTGCTAATGTTTTATCGAGACTGTTTTACTTTAGAGTCTGATGGTATGTGATGAGCTAGCACTATAAAGGGTAACAAGTGTTTTATTATTATTTTTAAATTGAATTAGCATTTGTGGTAAATTACTAATATAGTTGTGGATTTTCTGAAGAGACTTTGAAAATGAGCCCCTTTTTATATCAGCCAGAATTTCCTGTAAATTTTAGGACTCCACAGAGCTTTCATACTTGTGCAGCTGCTCTATATAATCCCAAAACCACCACTCCACTTTAAAACCTTCTCAGCTCTGTGCCCTAACACTCTCTGTGTCCTGCAGGTCATGGACAGTGTCCACAACTCCACGCACTTCAATTACAATGACACGCCCTGGTTTCTGTTAGAATGCACCCTCGACTTGGACAGGGACAAACGGCGTATTGCCCTGTTCCTGCTATACCTGCTGCTGTTTATGGCAGGGCTAATGGAGAACTGCCTGGTAGTGTGGGTGAACTGGAAGAGGAGGCAGTCACCCTGCGCAGTGCTCTTCTGCATGCTCAACATCAGCTTCTCCGACTTGATGGTGGTTCTGACCATGCCCTTCTACATGATGGAGGTGACCATAGACCAGGTGTGGGTTTGGGGCTCCTTCCTCTGCAAGTTCACGCACCTTGCCTACGTGGTCAACCTGTACAGCAGCTCATTCTTCCTGGCCTACATGACACTGGAACGCTATCTAGCAGTGACCCGGCCGGAGTCACGGACCTGGGGCCCGGCCGAGCGGCGGCGGCGATGGCTTGCATGTGGCGGGCTCTGGGCACTCTCCCTGGTTCTGGCGCTCCTGGAGAATGTGCACGTGAAACTGCTGGGGTGGGAAGAGCCCGGCTGCTACATGCTGCCCGAACATAACTACGCTGAATGGTACGCGGTGGTCACCTGCCTCGGCCTTCTCTTCCAGTTTCTCGGGCCGGCCACGATCATTGTGTCGTGCAACCTGCTGATCGCGCGGACAGTGGCCGTGGCCCCCGGCGTGCAGAGCCACCGGGATGTGTGGCTGGTGCACGTATACTCGCTGGTGTTCGTGCTGTGCTGGCTGCCTTACCACCTGGTCATGTTCTTGATGATGTTGCAAGACCTTGAGCCGGACCTCTTCAGCTGCAACACTGTGGACGTGCTCTACTTCTCCTACAGCTTTGTGCAGTGCATCTCATTCTTCCACTGTGTGGCAAACCCCATCCTGTACAACTTCCTCAGTAAGAGCTTCCGGAGCGTCTTCATCAACACCTTGCTGGGTTACCTTCCTCCTGGGGAGGAGGCAGGGGCTGCAGGGAAAGGGCGCAGGACAAGCAACAGCAGCACTAGTCACTCGGTGGTCAGCCCTTAAGCAGACGGGACTGGGGACCATCAAGAGTGCCATGTGGAGGATGGAAATGACACTCAAGACTGCATGTTGGGTTTATGGCATCCTATTGTGTGAAATGTGTCCTGTTTTTCTGATGTGAAAGAATCTTATTACCATGGAGGCATGTTCCAGGTAGGAAATGTTCCTGTTAACATCTAGGAAATCCATGAACTCTACATTTAATGGATAAATAAATAAATAAAAGTTTGTCTGTCTTTGTAGACTGTCAATCGAACTAATTTTGGACAATGCAGGACTTCAAATGAAAAACAACCAAAACATTTTTTATTAAGGGTAATTAACCAGTGAAATACCTGTTGAAATTGCGATTTTTAGAGCAACTGATGGTGTATATATTTTGGATCTTCTTTAAAAGTATGTAAATGAATTAATTTTAATAAAACATTCTCCTCTATTCAAATTGGTTTAATATTTGATTATTAAAGGGTACAATTTTAAAGACGTTAACAGTTTATTACTCCTCCAGTATTAAGGTGATTCAAAGTGTACGTGGCGATGAACCACACTTAAGTTTCATGAACTAGTTTTAAGAGAAAAGTGCAAGTTTCTTTGAGGCCATTAAACAATGGCAATGGAAGGAAATTCTTATCCACTTCGTGGTGCTAACTTGATGGGGATTGGGGTTACAGGCTTTATTAGGCACAATTGGAGGAAACTGCATACTCAGAGCTACTGACATTTGACAGATGATTGGAGGTCAGAGTGTTCTGCAGCATAAATGCAAATCTATGGTCTCTTTACGGCATAAAATTCCATCCATCCGTTTTCTGAAACCATATCCCCAGTTTAGGGTAGTGGGGAGCAGGAGTCTCATCTGGCAGGCACAGTGCGTGAAGTAGGGAACACCAAGGAGGGCACATACAAAACTATTTTGCAGTCGCCTATCCACCTAACTCTCAAGTCATCAGACAGTGAGGGAAAGCCACGCAAACACGGGGAGAACTTGCAAACTCTACACAGACTGATCTGAGGCGGACATGCATACGATGTAAAAAAATAATTTCTCTTTTCCAAATGACTTGGTCTAATCACCAGTAGTGAATAAGGATGTTACTGGAATGCTACTTTGTTGTATGAAACGCAAGAAAACTTTGATATCCGTTGTATATTTACATATTATAATCCATGTTGAAAATATATCACCACAAACCCCCAATTGAAAAAAACAATTGAAACCTGAAGGTTCACTTTTTCATCCTATTTTATTTAAGAACAAACACAAAACTGAAGTATGAATAAAAAGACTGATAATATATTGGTGATGAGTGTACCTCAATTTTACAATATAAAAAAACAGTATAAATAAAATAAATAGACAATGATTTCTTACTCTAATTTGTGAGATAAGGCAAGTTATTCACATCAAAATGAACAGTCGCAGAGAAAATTCCATCAAGTTTCCATTGACCCCTTTATATACTATGGATCTGCAGAGCCCGGTAAACTAGCGTGCCTTGTATTTCATTTTGTAAGACACTTTGATCCATCAATGCTTAACATTGCTTAAAAGCTAATTCATTTGAATGTATATCTTGTTAATTAAGGCATTAAATGTCAAGAACACAACACTAGTGAGACTTAATACCTTAAACTTATATTTTGCCATCATACTCTGAACATACCACTCACTGTGCCTGTGTCAACTTATGTAGAATACTCAAGTGTTTAATTCAATTAAAGCCTGTGCATCAGTTTTTGAGGTTGAAAAGTGACAGACAACAATCAAAACATGAAGTACAAAACAGCTGTTTTACAAGGAGTATCATCAGTATTAAATTAGATTATTTTATAAAACGTTGTAATATCACATCTAAGCACAGGATTCATACCTATACAAGTACAATTTAAGTACAGGTTATTAGCAAGGTGAAACTCAGACAGGACGACGTACGTAAACCCCGAAACATAGCCATGTAAGGAATGTCAGCAGCTGGCTGGATAAAAAAATGGCAGTAATTCAACCAGCTGTTTCTTTATGGTTTACTTAAGCTGGTATGCTGGTGATTTCATATTGCGTATGTTGCCCTCGAGGTATGTTTTTCCAAAATGCAAGATTCCAGTGGTGCCTATTTTAGCAAAGGCTATTTAAAGGTTCCAAATCTTACCTAGTATGTGCATGCTTTTTAAAATGTTGTTCAAACTCACAAACTCATTCTATGTCTGAGATTAGTTCCACGATGCTATGTTTCGAAAGGAGGTGCTTCAACATGTTATCTTTAAAAAAATAAATAAAAAAAAAGGTTTTTTTTTACTTTTTAAATTGTAACTGAGAACCAACCAATTCCTTTTAATCTTGGTACACTCTAGAATATTTGATTATTAAGTTACATCGCATGTTGTTGATTCCTGTAAAAACAACAACATAGGGACATAATCTTGTACATCTTACTACTGTGGCAAATTAAGTATTAAGCATTCCAAGTCCTGTACATACGACAACAACCGTCCTACTAATACCATTAATCCAAGTCAGGATACCCAATAATTAATATGCCAAACAAATCTCTTTTCTACTTCTGATTTGCTCACTTAAAAACTGCATGAAACAGATTTAAAAAGCAACAGGCGACAGGACTTGACAAACTGACAGTTGACCAAAGATAAATACTATGTTTCCATTAGAATGCCAACGCAAATCAAGCCCTATCCTATGCACATAAATGTCCTATCAATCTAAAAATGTTTAAAAGTTTGATGCCAAACTAAAAATAAATATAATAAAAATAGGGAATCTGGTTGAACCACCAAAAGAACAATGAGGCAGGACGGTGAAAATATTTATACTAGAACAAACAAACCAAAAAGACTTGACATAGGCGTCTGTGTGTTTGCTGATCACCTTCCAAGATGGCAATGGTAAGAATTTGTTTCTTTGAATTTTTGTTTGTTTGCCATAAACATGCTCAATTGATTTGGCCCCTGCAGATGTACTTGTAATGTGATGTAAATCAAGTGATTAAAAAGCTGCAAGCTTCAGTTTTTTAAAAAAGGGATGGGTTTAACGAATTCTGTAACAGTAATCTCCTGCCTTTAAGTAACAGTAAATGACAGGTCTTTTTATACAACAGCCTAGCTGCTACCAACTCTACTATCACTATAGATTATATGACTTTATACCTAGTTAAGAAGGTCAAAGCCAGTATACATAGTGGGTAACTTACTAAACACCTTGAATTTACGTATATGGATTGCTGGGCAGTACACTGTTTACAAGGCACCTTAGGAAAATGCCTCAAGCAGCACCGATTGCAAAGTAATGATTTCCTCTACACTTCGTGCGCATTAAGGCACAACATCGCATTCACTGATTTATTCTCATCTAGATCCTACCACCCATTACCGTGAGCTGACTTCTGGAGAGCACCTCTAATGGAAACATAGCCACTTTGCAGTCTCAAGCATCCAGCTGATATACTGCCACCAACTGGCAGAGATAGAAATGTTTCATATTAGCGAAATGTTTTTTTTCAATTCTGCGCCGGTCTTCATAAAATTGAGAACGCCGTGCCACTTTCCATGCGAAACAAGGATCGCAAGTACAGGCAGGTTTTACATACATCCTGATAACCTGGTGAGGTGAGAGCGTTTGAAAGGGTCGATGGAGACAAATTCAGGATGAAGAGGAAGAGCAGATCAGCTGTCCAGGCCAGAGAGGGGCTCTTTAGAGTGATCGTTGTACATGAAGGTCTGCTCGATGTTGAAGTCTGGCGGCAGACTGTCCTTGTGCAGCTCCATGTGGGAAGACACCAGCTTCAGCGTGGAGAAGTAGAGGCCGCAGACAGTGCAGCGGTACATGAGGGCGCCGGCGTGTGTCTTCAGGTGGCAGATCATGGTGGAGCGCCCACGGAAGAAGCGCAGGCACACCTTGCACTGATAGGGCTTCTCCCCCGTGTGGATGCGCAGGTGGTACGTGAACTCCCCCGAGTGAGCGAAGCGCTTGCCGCAGAAGCGGCACCGGTACCACTTGGCCCGGGGGCCCGCTGAAGCCGTGCCGGGGCTGCCGTTGGGGAGGAGTCCACTGTGGAAGCCGGGGATGGCACTGTGAGGTAGCTTGTCTGGGAGGTTCAAACCCACACCCACCCCAAACCCCATGGTATTGATCTTTCCCAGGGTGCCTGTCTCCAACGGTGAGGATGAGGGGCAGGATGAGGAGTACTCCATGGCCGGGTCGGCCTTGCGCTTCACCTGCCAGCCCTGGCTGCCATGCGGCTCGCCAGTGTGCAGGCTCAGGTGATACTGAAAGGCAGACGTAGAGCGAAAGGTCTGAGGACACAGGAAACAACGCAGATCCTCCGTCCCGTCTCCCCCTGACCCTTGACCCTCCTCCAGCTCCCTCTCGGCCACTCCCTCATCGGCGTGCAGTGACATGTGTCTCTCCAACAGGTGGCGCTCTAGGAAGCGGCAGGCACAGCGGGGGCAGGAGTAGACGGGCAGGGAGAGGTGTGTGAGGGCGTGCCATAGCAGGGCACACAAGGACGGCTGGGGCAACTGACACACCCCGCATCGCAGCGACAGAACACACACGTGGGTCAGCAGGTGATCTCTCACGGCCTGCAGGAAAGGGAGATGGTAAGAGTCTACCCAAATGCGCACAACACAACAGGCTTAACAGCAACAGACAGGGGCAATGTCAATATCCTTTGATTCACCATTCAAGCTCCTTTTAAAGAAAACGATAGACTTGACCAACAGCAGCATTTCTTTGGTTTGGGCACCAAATTTATTTGACCGAAAAGGCCGCATCGCTTTGGATAATACAAATTTGTGGGAGAATTATATTTCTAACTTTTGATACTTACAAAACATAAAACTATAAAATATTTTCTTTAATGAACTCTCTGCCTGCATAAGCTAGGGAAATATACTAATGTCAGTTCATGAGACAAGCAGATATGACAATATTATCATACTACACATGTATAATAATACTGTTATAATATGTACAGTAATGTGCAAAAGTCTTTAAATTTTATTTCTTGTCTTCTGCATTAGAGTGTCAGTATAAAATTTTTTTTTTATATGTCCAAACATTCATTTTCTAAAAGAAGAACAAGGAATTACATCATCGAGGCTGTCTGTGATAACCTGGACAGACAGAAGCAAGGCAGACAGCCAAAGTCTGTAGAAGTACTGATGCTCGGAACTGCACAATCAACCTGCCGATTGTCTAATAAAACTGCACAACAGTGTACCTATTAAAATGTATGCAGTTTTAAAGGCAAAGGGTGGTCACAACAAATATTCCCTCCCATTTATTTATTTTTGTTTATTGTCCTTTATAGTATTTATTTTATATTTAGAAACTTTGCATTTCATTATTTTTGAAAGCATCTTCACTTGTATTTTACATGTGCCTAAGACTTTTGCACAGTACTGTATATATTATTATACAATATTTTACAATTAAAATGGCAGGCTTTATTTTTAAAGCTTTAAGCCACAGAATTTTTTATGTTATAAAAAAAAAACAAGGCACCACTGACCTGGAAGTCTTTACTTAATGGTTTGGAACAGACAGCACACTGCAGGTCCCCACCGGGCCCAAGGGGGGCACTGCTGAGCTGGTTAGGCTGAGGCAGGGGGATCCCAGCAGCAGCCTGACGCCGATGGCGGCTAAGCTTGGCCTGGCTGCAGAACTGGAGGCGGCACATGTCACAGGAGAAGAGCAGGATGCCCACGTGCGAGAGGACGTGCGTGACACGGGCGGTGCGCTCCGGAAAGCAGGCCCCGCACACGCGGCAGAGCCCGGTCTCGGAGAGGTGCGTCTCCGCATGTGCCCTGACGGTGGCGGCGTCAGCAGGCAGCGCTGTCCCGCAGACCTTGCACGCTGCTGAGCCCCCAGACTCGCCTCGGCTCACACCCTCACCGCTGCCGCCATTCTCCAAGCAAACCAGGTCTTCCTCCTCTTCCTCTTCCTCTTCGATATAGTTCTCTTCGCCGTCGCTTAGCTCGATGATCTCCTCTGCTAATCTCCCCCAACGATCTCCTCCATCTGGCCCTTCGCTCGCCGGGCGCCTGCGCTCCTCATCATCCTCTTCCTCAAAGATCACATCGCCTTCCTCCATTCCCTCCCCGCGCTCTACCTCCATTTGTACCCCTTCTGAAGGATCTCCGGACGATGAGGAAGGAGCGCAGGTCTCCCCACCTAACTGGGCTGATGAGTCGGGGTAGGAGACACATATGGGTGCTGACCTGGGTCTGTCGTCCCTGCACCCTGCTACCTCTTCTTCCTGGCCCTCACTCGCACCTCCTCTCTCCTCGGCCTGCTCGACTTTCACACACTGGGGGGAGCCCAAAAGTGCCTCCGCATTCTGATCAGGGTGGTCGTCCGGCAGGTGCTGCTCTTGCGACCGTGGCTTTTGGTCCGTAATCTGGCCGTACCCCAGGAGGGATTCCACATCCTCTGCCTTCGGGGGCTTGGGTAGCGGGAGGGGAAGCGCAAGGCCACTGCCAAGCCTGTTAACCTTGTCCTGAGGAAGAGAGGAGGGCGCGGCTGGGGTGGGAGTGGCAGAAGAGCCAGCGGACGAGGATGAGGAGGAAGAGGAGGAAGCGGCCAAGGACGAGCTAACTGAAGCGGGGCCACCACAGGGATTGAGCTCCACGTCCGCAGAGCACTCTGCTCCAGAGCTGGAGCCCTGCAAGTCCGGGAAGGTGGCGTGACAGGCCCGCACCAGTTCTCGCACACCAAGCCTCTCCGCCAACTCGTAAAGTACCCCAACGTCTATTAAATCCGTGAAAATCTCTGCGGTGTAGATGAAGGTCAACACTTTCTCAAAGTTGGCCGGCGAGACAAAGTCAAGAGTGAAGGCAGACGTGGCGCCCCCCCCCTGCGGCTGCCCTCTGGAGAACAGGCTGCGGAAGTATGTGCCGGCGCAGGCCAGGACGGCACGGTGCGCCGGGAACGAGCGGCCTCCCACCTGCAGGATCACATCGCACAGGGAACGTGACAGCCGACATTGGTTCAGTTCTGAGAGGAGACCCACTGCGTGGCCTGTGCCCTTCAGCCGGATCCTCATCCCTGGCAGTCCGACCCGGCCCAGACCCTGACTGGAGAGATGAGAAGAAAACAGACCATGAGGGACAAAAAGTAATCTATAGAGGTTGGAAAAGACCCCAAACTAAGTGGAAGGATAAATAAATATAGTTGATTGCCAATGGATCTCAGCCCTTTAATTTTAGATTTTATTTAACCTTTTCAAATGACTGCCAATGATTGCATTCAAGCCCATAACAATCACCCCTTCACTAAAATTCGGGGCATAAAGTAGTCCCAGTTAGGATCTCCACCCTCCCACAAGACCAACAGCTTCCACTCTCATTGAACAAGACAAATACTCTGGTCCTGTTTAGTTTCCTAAAACTGAAGATCAGATCTTTAAACGTGTGAGCTATAACGGCTAATTCTGAATTTAGTAGAAAATGTAAATTTTTACATTTCTTCACTTAAACTTTGTCAATTAATTTTCCATAATTGCTTATTGTGGCATCTTAAATAGTCTAAATCACTGCCCCTTTAAAAGCTAAACTTCTGGCAGTGTTATAAAATGTTCATTAAATACAAACTTCAAAAGTTAACCAAATATTTTAAAATATTGTAAGTAGTATATAAGGGCCATCAACAACAGCACTTGATTTAACAATTGCCCACTCATATTGGATTGTTCAACAATGGAATATATCAAATAAACTCAGTGGGTATATTGCGTGTACATAAGTCTATATTAAGGGATATTTAAAAAAAACAAAAAAAAAAAAAAAAACCTTTATTGTTAGCTGCAGGTTGATGGATGGAGTATTTGTATTTTATTTTTTGTTGCTTAAACTTGTGGTTTTATATATTATCTCTAATTGTGGGGTTATGAAGTTTCAAAGTATTAAATCCTCAATTAATTGTCACACAATCGGGAAAAATAACTACTGCTATTTATTTCGTAGAGAAAATACAAGACAAGCCAATGGAAGACTTGCAAATACAGAGGAATAGCAGTTCGTAGTTTTATAACACGCAATCAGTAATTAGAATGAAAACAATTACACAAGCGGAATATTGTTAATATAAACGATTACAACCACGATGCATTGTGTTTACCCCATCCAATGCGTAAGATTTTTTTCAGTTTATAAACTGAATATTTTTGTCTCGATTAATTACACAACACAACTACTGTTAAAGCTAACAACCTTACTACAAGCTATAACCTTATCAGCAAGGTAAAGCTAGCTATTATAATTGTTAACGTTGTAGCCATTGAATAGTTATGAATAATTTTATTTTCTAGAAAATTAAATACGAGACGGTTCAAAATAGTTCAAAATCGGATTATAAACATTTTAATAGGAAGACTTTTTCCATCCATAAATATATTAAATTATTTATATCGTATAGCCAGCTAACTAACTACCTAGTTTTCTATACCGAAATACAATCAATAAACTAAATGTGAAAGTGAATTTACACAGCTAGTTAACATTCAATTAAGACAGAAGTAACATCGACAGCTAGCTAGCTAACAAAAGGAACTACATTTGCCTATTTTGCTAACTGGCACTCTGACCTGATGGCGAATGAAAATTCAAATGAGCTTCTAGCACATTGAACTCTGACTTCGGCAAGCAGATCAAATGTGTTTACCCATCAAAAGACCGTAATATTCAAACGATTGTATTTTTCTTCCTTCTATCACTCGGCCACGATTAACATCAAATGAAAAGTCCTGTTTAGTATCGCGTACACCGACGACGAACCACACACGACACCGCAAGTGAACACGACGGGAAAGAGAGTTCACAGAGTCTTTCACTTGTGCTATTATTTGTTCTCGCCACTTAGCGTTGGGAAGACTGAATTAGAAGTTCCAAATACTGAGGACGCGACGACCAAGTCTAACAATTACTAACTTTTGTAACAGATAAATCTGTCTGACCGTGTGCCCTATTGAATCACACTATGCCTAAGTAAGTATGTAATGTGGCACACTACAATAACTCGTAGAAATATTTAACTATTCTTCTATTTTTTGAAGTAGCACAATATTTCATCAGAATTAAGCCGTGGCATTTTCTGTTACTTACAGTTCTACCATTCTGGTTAATTAATGATTTGTGCTCAGTAATGGGAAAATGGAATGCGGTTCCCGAATACTGCACCTACAGTTTCCAATGTACACAAAATTGGTGTTAAATTGCTGGGAAAAAACAACAACTAAATGCCTAAGCCTGTTTATTCGGGTGTAAAATTATGTAAATGAGCTCCCATAGACATTTGCCTTAAATGCCGTGCGTTTTTAGAATATTTTGGGATTTGAAATATGTAAATGGAACACCGGTATGATAGATTTTAACCATATTCCAATAATATCTATTTGCTCAATGGGGCGAATATCTAGAGAAGGAATTAAATGAGCATTGTTGGCTAATCATAAACGACGATTAAAATGAATTTTAATGAACAAGCTGGGAGAAGATACATTTTTCAGTTTAGATGTCAAAACTTTATTTAGGGTTTTTCCAATACTGAAATGGTTATGTTGCAACAACGATGAAGAAAAAAAAGGCAATATGTTGACTGAAATTAAATGTCAGACAAAAAACTATTCAATATAAATTTTATTCTGTTCCTTTTGTTTTATTAGTACAAAATGAAAAGCCACAAAAAATTTAAAAACAACAACAAAATAACATAAAACCTTATCTACAGGTTAGTCAGTCAGAATGACATAAAGCACAAAATCCCCCTCCAAGATGGTAATTCCAGGACTCATTTTATTAGTACACCCATGATCTCCATCTTTTCTTACCTTGTTTTTTTTTTTTTAACAATTTACAATTTTTGTGTCATTGTTTTACAAAAAATAGCACATCTTCCAGCACTTCCACCTCTGTAGACCAAATTTGTTCATATTCTCCCAAGCATTACAATTAAATTGTGTTATCCCATGAATAGCTTCAAAGTCTGGCATTTAATTCGACCCACATTGCATATTTGGCTTATTTTGTGCATGGGAGCTTTCCGAGTTCACATAAAATATCTCAGCAGGTAACATCTTGCTAAAATGTTTGAGAAAATACATCTGGCATCCCCAGACACATAGGACAAGAATATTTGAATGTGTTTTATCTCAGTAACCTCAAACAGATATGATGCCATAAAACCGGCACAGGTGTCCTGGGGGGGTTTATCCAGTCCTGCATGCACTCCCCTTCAAAGAACTCATTGGGACTCCAGTGAATGCAGAATGCATGCCAGACTCTCTTCCTATTGCTCATTCCTGTTTCCCATTCATTTTAAATATGTGTAAGATATGCTTGGAAAAATAAGAGACCGTACATTCAGTGGGGAGAGATTAAATGATCAATAAAAAACTAACAAAGGAACAGTGATCATAATAAAAATATGAAAAAATCACGAAAAAAACATCACATCAGATTCAAACCTCTGAATAGTGAATAATTCAGTTTACAATGATACAAAGTCCTAGATATTTGTACAAACTTCATTACATACAAGTACAATGTTGTACATACGTTACCAATAATCATAACAACAATAGTAATAACAACAATATCATTACATAGCTATACAATGTTTCTATCTCAAGATTAATTTTGTGATGTAGGTTTTATAATAGAATGCTATATGTCTACATATCCTTGTACATATTTCTTTGTTCCTCGAGTTATTATAAATTGCTCCTGTACTGCTGACTCATCATTTATAGCAAATTGTTACATAAATACTATGGCAATACTGTCTGTTGGTGTACAGTTATAGTACTGGATTACAACCAGGAGAAAATTGCTTGTTAGCCAGCTGCTCTTACTTCTATTTATTTTTGCAACATGATCCATGAAAATCACAGTGAGTGTTACAATTTTCCAATGTGGATAAATTGGTCAACTAAACAGCTACATTAATTAATTTTATCGAGCAAACATCGATCTTATCTCATATTGTTGTATCCAATACCAAAACTCAGTCAGCTTTTAGTTAAAGATCTCTTTTCAACCAAAATGGTAGTCGACATTTTAAAAAATGACATTTTAAGAACTATCTTCCTTCAGCCAATGTTTTCAGTGATTTACAGAGCGTGTGGAGAACACATTGTTTTGTCACTTCATATGAATGTACTATTGCACTCGTAATTGATGGACATGACCCCAATCACCACCTCCAGTTTGCGTGTGTACCGATGGGAAGCCCAAAGATTACAGGCCCCTGATCTGCCAGTATCACCACTATGACACATGGCTGCTGGACAAGAAACCCCACCCCGAAGCAACAGGGTTGGTTACCTGTAATTATTTATTCTTTAAATTTCCCAACCTCTCCTGGGAGTTGACGGTATGAACACACTTCAGAAAACCCAACAAAGTGAATGTACACATAACACATAGTTCAACTAATCCAGTGAAGTCCCAGGACCCTTACTTCAAACCCCCAATGGCTGATTTATTGAGGCATTCAAAGTTCAAACAAAACATTTTGGAACAAGTAGCCTAGTGGTCACTCAACCTCGTGGGGTGAAATAAATTGTTTTGGGCACATCTACAGTGGATTTCTACTGCAAGGCTGTTCTACCATTCTCTTAGTAAAAGTGCATTTATTCAAATTTTATAGCCTGGTTTACTGGTCTTCTTCCACAGCTTTCATGCTAAAGGCTGCAGGGCCCTTGGATCTGAGGCTGTAGAAAGTACACCTTTGTTAAAACAGAAAATAGATACTGAAGTGGCAAGGAAGCCATTAAGAAGCTCCAATCGTCCAGTGGACACGCCTGAGTCTCCATGCACAGACGGAGCGGAGATTAAGTCTTGGCAGCTGAGTCGCTATCCGGTCCTGAGTGTCCATTCAGACATCTCGTGCTGTGGTATTACTTTGAATCATTACACTGCTTCCACTGCTGTATATCAGCCTTGTCTGCAAAATACTTGATATTTAAGTGATAATTAAGGTATACAGCTTTCATAAAATCTTTAGTTTCTTTATGGATTATTGAAATGCCTGTCTGTTCTTTACATTAATCATAAAATATAGTTTCGCTGTTGATAACTGAAATGCCTGTTTTTTACACAGTAATTTTTTGAGCACAGGAGCACATTATTCTCGTGTTTTTCTTGTTGTTAGTTTCACATTCTATCTTTTTCCCTATTTTAATTAGAATTTATGGCCGTTACATGAGCAAGCGTACAAAAACATATACACGTACATTCGAAATCCGTCTTTGAACACAGACACAAAAAATACCATTTAGGCTGTCAGTGTAACATTTTGGGTGCCTCCAGTAAAACAAGCAAAGCCGACTTTGAGGGGGATTGACCTTTGACCTAAGTTTGTCGGTTTGCGCATGCAGTCAACCCCATTTCAGAACATCCTAGCTAGGAGGAGGTTATGATATCCCTCTCCTGGAGTTGACACGACCCAGGCTGGTGGTGCTGCTTTTGCGGGAAAGGCCAGGCGTCGGGCCAGCAGGGGAAGTCTCGTTGGGGCAGCCATGTTGTAGCAGGATTTCTGCACACTCTTGGCTACCGGTGTTGCGTGCCATCGTCAGGGCAGTGTAGCCTTGGGAATCCTTTGCTTTTACATCACTGCCATACTGCAGTGAAAGAGTGAAGAAGCGGATAGAAGAAATAAGTGGAGGGGGAATTATCTTATTAGGTCTACTAACAGAAAGATGCCTTGAAGTTACGATTTTCAGTCACTGGCAGATACATACACATTTACATTAAGATTTTTAGCTTGGGTACTAAATGTACTAATTAAGTTGATCTTGAAGTATACATACTATTAATTTGTTTTAAAGTTAGGTGGCCAAAGTTCCTAGGTGGACTGAAACTGAATAACAGGATTGAGCACTCACCCAGACTAGCAGCTGAGTCATGACAACATCGCCCAGTTGGCACGCTGCATGTAGGGCAGTCCGAGAGTTTGCGGGTGCCCCGTTGGGTGGGGAGTTGATCTCCTCCTTGTTGCTGTGTGCGAGGAGCAGGAGTAAACCCGGGAGGTCTCTCTCCATTACGGCGGTGAGCAGCCGTGCAGACATAGCCACCTGTGTGCCCTGGCCAGGTGGTGTCAAGGGCGCCACAAACACACGCTGCTCATACTTGGCACGGATCCATGACTCCCGTTCCTCCCTGCAACACACACACACACAGAAACATTAGCAACCTAACCAGTTACAATGGTAACCCGGCATGGGGCCTTTACCATCATGTCAGGCCACACATGTGCCACAGGCAACCATCTCGGTACCAGATGCCCCCATGGGGCTCACCCTCACCTAGTGGAGTCCGGTGTGGGCTTGTGACGCCCATGGGTGCGGGTCTCCCAGATGCTGTTGGCCATGTGGTTGCCGATGGCACTCAGAACCAGAGTCAGCTCGCGCGGCCAGTCATCCAGGTCCAGCGAGCGCACTCGTGAAAGGTGTGTCCCCAGGTTGCGGTGGATTCCTGAGCACTCGATGCATATCAGCGCCCCCAGGTTAAGACTGGCCCACGTCGGGTCTGTGGGAAGCCCAACACAGACCTGAAGTCAGATCACTGGGGCAGGCATTAGCACACACTGGGACCGGGGAAATTAAACCCCTGCTTAATCTAACAGGAAGGGAGGAAAGAGAAGGAAAAGATTCACTCACTCTGCGCTCCACAATCCACACAAAGTCCATTGCCCTTGGCATTACGAATAGCCTGTATTGCCACCGCCTCACTTTGGCTGCTCCTACGTGCCTGTGGAACACATGCACAGGTACAGAGAAATATTACTTTATTATTTAGTTTCTTTCTTCAAGCGAAACTTACATTTTCCCATCAGTGGCCCAACGTAGCCTAACACTTGCCTTGTTTCTGCTGCTCTCGCAGGACTGCAGGCTGGCAAGAATCTGACTTTCGATAGCCTGGACCCAGGCATCCCGATCTTCCATGCTCTGCGCTTCAAAGTGCCAGGTCTGCCCTGAGTTTGACACAATTATGAAGTCGGAATTTTCCTCCTCTGCAAAGATGGAAAAACAACAATCAATTTCTGAGCAAGAATTCCAGGCATGTTATATGCTTGGATTATCATTCCAGATTTGAAGATTTAAATATTTATTATTATCAGTTCAATTCAAACAAACAAACATACACACAACACACGCACAGTTATCGTTAACAATCTTCATGTCACGTTTTCTACATGTGTATCTTACATAGGCAAATACACGCAGAAGGACAAATGAGCAGGCTATGATAGGCACATGAGTGAGGGACAGGCCAAAAAAGAGCTGATGAGAGTTATAGACAAATGCAACGTAAGCAGCGCAAATCACAGCATGATGCAGGCCATTAAAGTTGAACTGTGATAGGTGTAGATGGACACAGAGGCACGATGAATCAGAGGCATGTTTCCCCTTTGTTACCTGTCTTGTAAATGTTTCTCAAGCTACCAAAGCTTTTTAATTTCCACATTTTGCGCTTGGCTGCAGAGCAAGAGATTAGCGATTATCCCAGGGAGGCAGATGGGAAGAGAGGAAGAGAAAGAGAGACAGAAGTCATTGAAGAAGGAGAACGTTCAAAGCGGACAGTGGGAGTGCTGCTGATCCTTGTCTTTGCAGTCCTTGAGCACCAAAAGTGTGCCAAAGAAGCCAGTTTAAAAAGACATAATCACTGGGGTCAGGACATAAGAAGCTCAAGCTTGTGCTCAGCTTTTGGCTCTCCTGTTGTTGGCAAAACAGCCACATGTGCCCACTGCCATTGGTATTAGATGGGAAATCAGCACGTGTCTCCCTAAATGGTAGAATATCTTAAAGTTCTGTGCCCAGAATTACAGTATGGATCAGTAGGTCAAGGATCATTTCCATTAGGTACAGACATTGTCTTATGGCAAACCTTTTAATATTAATATATATAATAGAATGATTAATGTTACAAATTCTTGCAATTAAAAGGCTCACCGTTGTAAATGATCAGACTTTTTCTCCTTGATCTCAGTATCCAACAGAAAACTGAACATCCCTAGATCCTTCATCTGTTCCTGGTCTTTGGTAACCCAAAATATTCCCACTCTTCCTGATGCAGTACCAGGATGCTTACCCTCTGCCTGCCCAATGGCCGCGTCTCCCTTCTGGTTCATGCTCTTCTTCCTCCGGTGCTTCTTTCTGTCAATCATCGGGGAGGGTGGGGCACTGTCTTTTGTGCTAGGAAGGGGGGCCACACCCTCAATGGCAGAGTCTGACAGAGAAACACAGACACACCTAGGTATGTGTATCATGCAGTCAACATGTACAGTATCATAAGCCACAGTTATTTCCACAAAGCTGCTCAATACAAGCACTGTATGGCGGTAAAAACACAGAAAAACCTGGAAGACCATTGATCTACACATCAAAAGAAAATGGTCTGCACATGTTTTGGAACGAAACCTTGTCTGTTTCAGGTCTTCTGACACTTGCAATAAATTGGGAGCATCAGAGTAGTGTGCAGACTTTTTTCATAAAATTAAAAATCCCTACTAGGGATATTTTAGATTTGCACACAAAACTTTTTCCTATATATGAAATACAAGTAGACATGAGAAGGTTTTAAGTTCTTACTAAAAAAATGTTGACATACCCACACTTTGTGCCTTACTGGCCAGTGAAGATGGACAGCGCTGAATCCCCCGGGGTGACGCCCCACCCCCGTCTCGCTCATCCACAGGCAAGAGGACAGCGGGGAAGGAAGGAGCTTCACAGAAATAATTTGGCACAATGGCAGACGAGAGGTCACAGAGAGAACGCTGTTCAGCTAAACTGATACTCACAATAATTCTATGCCAAGAGGGGGGCAGATAGGGGAGCTTTGGAGAGTCTTCATTTTTATTTAAATTTTCAAATTTCTCTCACTTTATGTCTGAAGACGGACATGATATTAGACTTAAAACAAATAAAACATTTTTTGAATAAGCGAAGCAGTTTTGTATTAAAATTGGATTTACTCGTTTTAGTCGTCTTTGAGCCACCCATCTCTTGTGGGTGAATTAGTGCTAACTGGAGGAGAGGCATGTCCCTCTCAATGGCACTTCCAGCCTGCAGGCACCCAGAAAGCCAAGAGGGGACCCTGGTTAGCGAAGGGCTGAGAGAAACCCTGCTGGATGGAGCTCTAGCAAATGTAAGCCACTGCCGCGCTCTCCTGACCACAAACGACTGATGACAAACTCCAGCTCACAGGCCTCAGTCCGCACTTGGGCGACTGGGCCACCCTCCGTTCCTGTTTGAAAGTCACAGCTATCTCAGGTCCGAGGACAGGCAGCTTACATGCACTAGGGCCCTCGGTGCCTGGAACATCCTTGACCATTCCATTGAGACCTGGTGAAGGGCCACAAGAAGTGACGGCACGAGGTGGCCGCTTCCCTGGCACCTTCACCGTCACTCGCAACAAGTCAATCTCCTTTCCGTGAACATTCTGCGTATAGTCCTGCAATTTCAGAGGTCAGAAGTTACCTCCTAACATTCTTCCACATTGCTACGGTATACTTTCAGTTAAACTGCAAAACAAGCGCAATAGGATGAAAGCTGACTGCTTGTTTGTATGCACATGAAAAAAACCCACAGCTCTGTCACAACGTTATCAAATCGGAAGTTATCAGTACATTTGTGAACTGTCTGCACATCCCTATAGAGACACATGTATAACCAAACAACTTTGGACACCAAGAACAGGTTACACTTTGTTTTAACGTGTAGAAGTACACTTGTATAACAAGTACATTTAAGCCATGCTTTTGGGATGAGACCTTCGAAACTAGCATCATAATTATATGACAGTATTTTGTTGACCTAGACTCACATTGGAACTCGAGTGGTAGGACAGCACGCCGTTGTTGGACAGCGTGACAAACTTCTTCTTCCACTCCTTGTTCAGCGAGCTCCCACTCCGCTTCCAGAGAATGCTCTGGCAAGCCAGCGGACAGACAAGGGCAGACACATGGATCTTGTTAGTACCAGCACTCTCTGTCACACTCCAGCCCCAGTGGGTAGACAGTATGGAGGCAAATGCAAGCTGTGAAGCTGGCAAGGCTATGGTGTGTCTGGAGGCTTGTTTAATACTGACCTGTTTAATGGGCGTGGGTCTGGCTTTTATGCTGACCTGTTTAATGGGCGTGGGTCTGGCTTTTATGCTGACCTGTTTAATGGGCGTGGGTCTGGCTTTATACTGACCTGTTTAATGGGCGTGGGTCTGGCTTTACACTGACCTGTTTAATGGGCGTGGGTCAGGCTTTACACTGACCTGTTTAATGGGCG
>JAOYSI010059224.1:36256-99346 GCA_025775065.1 Hiodon alosoides
ATTGTGTTATATGGATTAAAAAAGACATTGCCACCCATCGTAATAAGTCTACTTATGTACCCCGGTCTCAAATAAATTTTTCATTTAAATTTCTTGTTTGAACCATAGTTTGGTTTAGATATTTCACTGGTATACATTATGTATAATTTATTACATATAACGTGTTATTTTTTCAAATGTTCTTGACATATGCATTTAGAGGACTAAATTCCAAAACATGTATACTCCTTTCTGAGAGATGGTATGAAGGCTCTCCAAATCCCAACCCCCCCCTCCCCCACCTCCCCCCCGGCCCCACTCCTTCACCCAGTTACCTCCTCCCCCCACCGCCATCACAGTGCCTTACACCGAAAAAAACTGTCACAGTCAATACAAAACTCTGTAATAACCTTTAGCAGATGATCCAGATTACTCAAGGTGTAAATAACGATGATCACAGCTGTTAATGCACACAAATAACTCCGCCTCCCCCCCAAAAAAAAAATAACAGTAGGGACAAAAAAAGTAGGAACAGGATGCTGAGAATTAGAGAAATAATTGCAGAATAAAACACATACTGCATCACGGCTCTCATACCTAGACATAATCAACTGAACATATGATACATTCTAAATACTTATCGATGAAAGTTTCTGCCTCTTGCAAAACGAATCCCAAACATTACTGTACTGTCGAACCTCCACAAACTCAAATCAAATCAGAAATTATTGGTTTCATATGTATATATATTTAAACCGTCATTTTTAGGCTGTGTGTGTACATGTGTATAGGGATTAGCAGAGATATAATCTTGTACTGTCTTCTTTTTAATTGTTTAAATTGTATCATTGCTATAGAAACCCCCAGATTAAGAGGAAAAACCAGGCTGCCTTGTGGTTGGGATTGCATTGTCTTCTCAGACACACACACAAGCACACGCATACACGCACGCACGCACTAGTCTAAACCTTGCTCAGAGATATGCAGGCCTACATGTGTGTTGGTCGGTCATCCTTCTTCCAGTGAACTCTTGGATACAGAATGCCTTTCGCAGGGTTGATGTAAGTCCCCCACCCCTCTCAGATAAAGTACTCTCAATCGGCCCTGATCCAATCAACCAAGAGGCACTGCTCGTTCTTCTTTTTCTTCAACAATTTTGCCTTCTTTTTCTGGTGTCCGGGGGTGGCAGCAACAGCCCACACACTTGTTCATATGCTTGTATAACCATGTCTAAGAAGTGACCCATTTTTATCTCTCACCTTCATAAACTGGATTCTACAGGGGTATCTTTTAGTGCAGGTTACACTCTGCTGTTCATTTTCATGGACAATCTTTGATAAAAGGCTTCCTAAACCATCCAGTTGCCGGAAGCATAGATAATACCAATAAACAAAGCAAGAGGAGGTACGCTTCTGCCCTAGCAGCATCCTGGAATCTGAGATTCCATATTTGTCAAACTGTTTTATACGTACAGAGAAGTCGTGAGTGAAGGTGGATTAGCCTATTGATGCTGCTAGAGCACTCAGGAAAGCTCTTTCATTTGATGCCAATGCTCAGAGAGATGCTACGCTTACGAGAAATGTCAGCTCCTTGGCGTAGTAGACTGTAGCTAGGATCCGATTTCATCAAAGCATTTGAAATGGTTTTCCTTGTGAGTCTGCTGGAATTGTGAATTGTGCATATGGTTATCCTAAAATTGACCTAGATGTGCAAACCTCATTCCAGAAAAGCCTATGATAAAATTCATAATTAAGATGTTTATATTCTTATATAAAATGAGTTTAGCAGCATCTGTCAGTTTAGTACGATAACGATAGTCTTGACCCTCTCCATGCATTTCCTGTTTTAATGTCCTCATGACAGTTAGTTAAAGCAATTTGACACTGGAGGCAGGTGTTGTCAAAACTCAGGCGGAAGTGGGTTTGAGGGCAGCTGATGAGTGGCAGACAGGAAGTAGGCCATGCACGATATGCAGAGAGTCCTGCCATTATGGAAAAACACATGGGAGGATGTGTAACAACTGCAGCATGTCTTACAATGAGAAAACAGCCATGCAATATGGTCACAAGAAATTGGCCATGCATTCATACACAACAAACCACAACTTGCAAAATACACTTATAAGGAATGAACCTCAAACAAACCCAGTGTGCCTTCGTTAACTCTGTCGTCTCAGGCGCCCAGACGGATACAGGAAGTAGAGCTGTAAGTCTTATCAAGCTAATCTATAGCTGGGTTTCCAGACTCACTCCAGACATGCGGCCAGATGCTGGAAGCATGGCATTACTTCATTACAGTAAAAATAATATGTCTCAATGCAGTTTTCAAGCATCGTGCCTCCAGAAGGGTACGAAAGCAATTAAATAAAAATGCTGACACAAAAACCGCTTGCTGATTCAATAATATAGGATGGGTTTCTCACCTCGTACTTTTGAGAGACCCAGGAAGTAGCATATAAAGCTATATAAATATATCCTGCCAAACTCGCTCTGTCTCTAACTCCCCTTTAACTCACCTTTCTGCACTTCATCACTAGTTTACCAACATATGATCGGTTTTATATAAAAAGTGATGTATATCCCAAAAGACAGTTATGGGCCGATAGACAGTTACACTGTCGAGCAGGCACACGTTCACAGAGACATACACACGCATTAATGCACGAGTCCGTACATAATTGGGATCACTTTCGTGATCATTCGTCAGTAGAAAATAACCAAAAGCAGAATTTGCCCAAATAAGGATTACAGAAAGAGGAAGAAAACTAAAAGACAAACCACAATGAAGATCAAAACAAGAAAATAATTTTCTCAGACTACCCGAGTTGATTTAAAATAACTTTTTCTTCCAGGAAACTGACTCAAGCTGTGAGGCGAATTTTGAGTATACATTTAAAACTATCTAGACAGGTCTAAGCAGTACAATGTTTTTCTCATCAGTTGAGATGATTTCTGGTTTCATAATTATTATCATTTGAATATGGTTAAGTCTAACTGTAACAAAGAGTTAAATCCAATATAGAGAAATAAATTAATTGAATGCATGGAACAATCTGGCACCTTGTTTAAAACTTTTCATTTTCAGTTAAATGTTCATGCAATTTGACCACGTTCCTTTGACCAAATTCAGTGTTAAAATATGGAAAAAAGGAACAACTAACAATAAATAGATTGCCCATGAAAATAGATTTCTTTTCAATTGCCAACGGGAAAAAAGTAAATAAAATGATCCTGGGCTCAAAAAGAAGGTAGTGTGTTTAACAATAAAGGGCGACTGAATTATGTTGAAGTAACACAGAATCCAATAACTTTATTGGTTGCTACAATTAACAGATGGGTGAGTGTTAAAGAAAATTAGTTATATTACAGGCCTTCCTCCTTAATACTATAGCATTTAACAAGAATGTTCTTAATGATAGGTCAGAAAACCATCAGATGAGTTGTTGTGTTGGTGTGGCCTTGCTCAACTTCTTCCATTAAAATGTAATAATATTCCCACAACGTGGGGAAAATAGTTGCTCATCCAACATCATTTTTTGTCATTTTGACATACATACTTTGGAAGCCCAGAAAGTTCATTGTTTATATTATTAATATTATTTAATAACTTAGTGAACACGTATTATTATTTATAGTAAATTTAAATAGTATTAAACGGTTTATTTACTTTACAAATTATAATATATTTGGTATAATATCTAAGATTAAAAGCGTCAGAGACAGGTAAAAGGTCAATGACCTGAGGTCTGAGAGTTGATAAAAATTAATGCTATGCAGGTAACGAGAATGCTTACCTTGGAGGCTGTGGAGATAAACTTTTAAGCCAGTCCGTAGCTGATGGTCTCCGACTCTCTCTAGTTGTCTGAAAAGTTTGTTGATTGTATTTTTCATTGTTTCGTGGCGCTTTACCTCCGTCCTAATCGCGCTTGAGTGCGCAAGCTTCGTACTGTTGCTCATCTTTACAACCGTATTCGAGAATTATCAGAACAAAATGTATAACTACAACCCATCTGTACACTTGCGTTCCCGCTAAAACAACTTATTTCCCTGACCACAACTAAATCCACAAATTAAGTCGATGTGTGAGGAAAAAATAACATAGAATACAATTTCCCGATTAAACGAAATTTCAGTGGTCTACTTTCCTTCTTTGAATCCACTTCCTGATTTTAATGCGCTGTCAGTCTGTGACTGCAAGTTTTGCGGGGTTGTGTTTCTTCTGCAAGATCTGACACCTGATGGAACATCACCCTGTTTCCGTTTTTATTTATTTATTTTCTTTTTTTCTATTATTCTTTTTTATGGGTATCATTACACTGGCTAATGCAAATTCAATATTTTAAAATGTATGCAAGTTAAACAAGGCAATTGATCCAGATCTCCCATTTCAATGCTATCTTTATATTTCAGGAGTAGCATTTTTTTTAAATTATCTTAGAGACATTGCTTAGATCAGGCATTCTTTCTGTCTTAAGGATACAGGAAAAACTTGTCCCTGCATGTCACCTGTAGACTAGACCAGTGGTTCTCAAACTTTTTTGTCCCATAAAATAAATATATATATTTTTTTAAAGTAAAAGTAAATATGAAATTTTCAAGGCACACTATTTTTTCTCAAAATACAATGACTTTATCGTTAATTAAAAAATAACTAATTTAAGTGTTTTTAAATGATGAATTGATGCTTTACCAACAATACAGCATGTTTCATTAAGAGCGCTATCCTAAGGCCAACAAGGCCTGAATAAACCTGAAACAATGTATTGAAACCTGTTAACAGCGGAATAATTGACTCCTTCCCGCCTCGCGTCGTGGCAGCATTACCACCTCAGGGTGTGCATTCATTTTCAAGAATTCAGCTGTCCGTCGTCAATTCATATACTCTTCCTTGCCATTGTCGGTGACCTTCTGACTATTTTTGAGTCTTTTTCATTGTCCTCTCCCGGGCATGGGAGATACAAACTGGCAAATCCGAAGATGGGTATCATCGCCAGAGTAGTCCTGCTAGCACGAACCAGTAATCGAGAATAAACAACCTACATGATTGACTAAATGCAATTTGTTCAACGCTTTGTGGGAAATAATATGCGTTAAAATGCACTGTAACAAATAAAGTTATATCCATTATATTTATTCCAAGATATACTTGAAACGAATACAACAATTCATCACCACGCAACACTATAACATAACTATAACATCCATCGCAGAAGCCCGTGAAAGGTCACAGTCCTGATCTGCTGCCACCACGTGGAGACTTCCTGCATAGCTGGTGTATTTTGTCATGGTATTGTGGCGTAGCGGTAAATCTCCAAAGAAAATTTTGTGTTTTTTCGTTGTGTGAATGCTCTTTGAAATAAACCATTTCCATTTTCTTTGCCGTGTCTGCGAGTTCGCTTTATTTGCTCTGCGATTAGCATACACAGTTCCTGAGACCACGGCAAAACAGCAAAAACCTGTTTCTAACAACCTCTCTTTTTGACTCTCCCGTTTTCACCCTCCTTTCCTTTCTTCCACTCACGATTTTGGTTAATTCTTTTCTTTTTTCATTCGCTGTGTCATACACTCGTCACTCACCACTTTCTCCATCACTCCACACACGTCACGCCCCCCCTCCTTTTATCTCCTCCGGAGGAAGGACAAAGTCCTGGAGGTGACCTGGGGCCCGACGTGGTCTTCTAGGCCTCGGAGTCCTGGTGTCCGGGGTCAATGGCGACCGGTAGGGGGTGAGGAGGCGATCTCCTCCCAGCTGGGCCGCCTCTGCTCCTCAACCCACCGGATCACAGGGCCTAAGTCCGGGTCCTCGTCTTGCTAGGCCCTCACGTCACCAATGCTCACCGTTGACAGGGTCCGACAGGTTGCACCCACTGTGGCCCACAGCTCCGTCTCCCTCTCTTCACGGTGGTCGCAGTACCCACAGCCACCAGGATCACAGGGACACCGAGACAGCCCGTCTGCATTGTGGTGCCTCTCCCAAGCGCGGTGTTGGACGGTGTAGTGGTACACCTGCAGCTGCTCAATCCAGCAAGCCACCTGACCCTCCGGCTCCCAAAACGACATCAGCCACTGCAGGGCGGCGTGGTCGGTGTGGATGGTGAAGGGAAGCCCACAGAGGTGGTGCTTAAAGTGACCACAGCCAGGAGCTCCCTCCTGGTCACTCAGTAATTGCGCTCTGGCTTACTGAAGGTCCGGCTGAAGTAGGCCACGACTCGCTATCCCTCCGTTGTCGGCTGGGACAGCATGGCTCCCATCCCCTGTTTGCTGGCATCAGTATCCAGGACAAAGGGCGGCTGGGGGTCAGGTGGCGCCAGGACCAGCGCCAGGACTGGCGCCTGACAAAGCGTGCCCTTCGGTGTGTCAAACGCCTCCTGCCTCACTTGCCGTAATCATCAAGATTAAAACAAAAAAGGCTTCACTTTCACTTCATGTGTAATGAATCTAGAATATATGAACGTTTCACTTTTTAAATTAAATTACGGGAAAAAATTAACTTTTCCACGATATTCAAATTTTTTGAGATGCACCTCTATATACAGCTGCCAGTTTATTAGGTACACCAAGCTAAAACTAATACAGTCTAACAGTCCTGCAATCAATCCTACGTTCATGAAGATTATAATGTTAAGTTTTTGTTGTTTAGGGGCATTGATTCAACTCTATGATTATTTTGGAGGATACAGAGAGCTGTTTCTGACAATTACATACCTTATGGATTTTTGGATCATTTGCAGATAACTGGCTTGCCATGTCATCAAAGTCAGTCTCCCGTGGTTTCACATGTCAGCACTTCAACAAAATATGAAAAGCAATTAGCTATCTGAAGTTTTACTTTTTTTTACTATGATCATCCACATTTATCACTGATGCACTGTCTAACAATTGGTGTGTGTAATGACTGAATTAACCAAGAAACTACCTTGCCAGATACAAGCTAGCCATGCCATCTAGTCGAGCTAGCTGCCATTCATTGAAATTAGTGTACCGTATCAGTACACATCTTGTACTTTAACAAATCTAATCACAAAGCTAAACTTTGTATGTTATATAACTTTCCTTTAAGCCCCATATTGATTTCATTATAAAAAGAACATATGGTTGTTTGTGTTCTCTTTATCGCTCAATTAATTGTTTTATATTCCAAATCGGGAAAAGAATAATTTCTCAGTTTATACTACCTATTATTTATTATGCTGACATTCTTTATCGAAACACCTCTGACACTTATCTTAGTTGTATATAATTCTCTATGCAGATTTGTCTTGAGGGGTCCATAAAGAACTCACCATTGTCTAATGTATGATTTGCTTAATTTGTTGCAACCTAAATCTAGAAGGCAGTTTCATTGGGTTCAGTTCATTTTTAAATGTGTTTCAAGTGTTGTTTCCAACTTGAAAGAGTTTTTGGTTCCGTGTCGAACTTCATATCCACTCAGAAATATGCAGCATCCTTTTTCTTTTTCACTAGTTTTCAAAGAAGTTGGACACAGGTCATTTCGATATAAAGTTCCTTCTGATTGGAATAATCTTACTCTTTTTTTTTTTGAGATCCACTACATCTTTCCGTTGCATCAAGTCATCTGTATTCTCACATCTTAAAACAACCCATTTATGTTTTTAATTTATGTCTTATTTTCTTTAGTTTATTTGTGTTACAAATAACCTGAAGACAAACTGCTTTTACAGGTCTTTTTGTTGATGTATACTGATGTATTGCTGGGTTTATGTAACTACGTATTTTGTACAATAGCTGTGGCTTTGGAAGGATGAGCGAGCTGTGTGTATTTGTAGTGTAACTTATGTAATGTTGTTTTGTCTGTGTTATATAAGTCTTGCACTTGTGTCTAGGACCCCCTCGAATCTAACGATTCTAGAATCTAACGATAAAACTAAAGCTGGCTACATAAAACACCACTATTGACTCATTGATTCATGAGAGGTCAGCTAATGCGTTAAAATGTCAAAAAATGCAGTCATTTCATCAATTTACCAGCGAGTGTGCTTGAGAAACATCGAAATGAATTGAAATGTGTGCTGGAACTATTCAGTTGAGAACTATCGGTTGCCCCACGACCCACGTGACTTCCGCATTCTTCGATTCCAAAGGAAGTCTATGGGAGTGTCGCAACTCTCTTTTTCAACTGCTCTGCCCAGAATTTGGGGTAGCCCCTCCCACTCCCTCTAATCCCAATGTCGCTACAGTATTTTAAATGTGAATATCATAATGATGAGTTCCTAAATAGCTTATGTTTCGTCACTAAATTCAGACAATATTAATACCTATATAACGACAACATAAGCGTATCATTAAAATTAATCTTGCATTTAATCACCTTGCACGAGGTCTATTAAAGGCTCATCATTTTGCTCCTAATCTTATATCAAGAATTCAAATAAATCGCATTAGGCCGACCTGGTGTTAAATTACATTTTAAGTTTATTGTATTCTGAAAACATTCAATAACAGTCTTTTTAACTCAGCAGATTAAAAACAACAACGCCCATAACCATAAAAGGAATGATTGCGTAAATTACGCATACACGTACATTACGCAATGTAGGTTTTAAATTTCTTGCAAGTATGGCTTATTATGCAGATAAAAATAAAAATTTTATTAATTAACAAATTTAAACAGAAATACTATATAAAGGAAGTAAAATACAAAAAACAAACTAGCTCAGATTTAGATGCTAATTTGCAAAATTATCACAACAGGCATTAGTTGACTATCTTTCAACTATTTAGAAGTGATTACTTAATTGACGTTCGACTATGCCTTGCGGAGCGTGACATCAACATGCCGGCTCCCACAGACTAATCTCCTCGAATGCGATGGTCCCCAGTCTATAAATGGACTAGTGTTTTAAAAAACAACAAATTAGTTTTGATCGTCAAAGAAAATGCTACACGCGTATCTACAGTCCAAATCAATAATGTGGCCGACTCTGCTATCTGACCGTAGTTGCTTAACGTCCACAAAGAACTATCTTGTCTTTTGTTTTTGGGGCGTAATATAGCGTTAAAGGCGGGACGAATAGGATGAGTAATGTTGATTTCAACCAAAGGGATTGGACTTCGCTATGATAACTGCAGATGACGACAGTGAGGAAGTTAACGGGTGCTCACCGGTTGCTAATGGAAATCCATTTTTAGATTTAAAGTGACATAGCTTCTCCCTCGGCCCGCCTTTCAAAACCGCATCGAGCAGTTCTAAAGAGCAAAAATTATTGCTATTAGTTGTTATTAATACCAATTATTATTGCGAAAATGGTCTGTGGAGGATTTACCTGTTCCAAAAATGCCCTTTGCTCCCTCAACGTGGTGTATATGGTAAGTAGAGATAGCGAGCGAGCATTGTTCTTGTCACACATATTCGCCTATGCATTTGCGGTTTGATAGCTAGCAAATTGATTATTACGAGTGTTTATAGCTCAAGAAGGATTCGAACCTCAATAATGATGTCATTAAAATAAAGCCGCCAAGAATAACGTACCTAAAGTGAATGACAATATACCATAATGTAAGCGTGGCAGAAAACATTTGAATTGATTATCAATAAATAATAAAAAAAAGTGATATTTGGGGCACGGCATAGCTTAATAGTTAATTTAATATTTCTGATATCTGTAACACAATTTGTACAAATTAAGCAAGCTAATACTTAGCAAGGTAGCTCCTAAATACAAGGCGCCGTTTTAACTCCGTTAAGTGGGAAATGTATATAAACGTGATCCGTCTTTCGCAACCATTGTGGATACAGATTTTGCTATCTAGGTATTGTTAGTTATATTCTGTTCTTGCAGTATTTGTTAAGAAATTAAACTCATTTTACAACCAGAATACATTCAATCTGAGGTACTGCCAAGTATCTTTCCTTACTGTTTGTTTAACGTTAAATCAAACTCGCTTATAACACTAATGGCACACAAAATTCTAAAATCATAAAACGATATACAATTGGTATTGGGGTGGTGGTCTATAATATAGAATTATCATACAATTCTTAAAACCTGGAAAAGATAGCCTGCTACTAAACTTGCGCCACTTATTTATGTTTGATATGTGACTAGTACAAGTCAAAACTTATCGATTGTTTTAGAAACGGATTTTATATATACGTTTTTAGTGAAGTACCCTTAAAGCCTTATAAAAACAGGTCATTGGAGTTGCATACTAAAATCTCATTAGGTCTGAAAAGAGTGAAAACATTTTACAATTTAATCATAAGAACTGATTTGGCCGGTCTCCATGCAATCAAAACGCTCGCCATACTTTAACTAGTTCAAGAAACCTAAATGCACCACTTCTTTGCAACTGAGAGCACCGATAATCTCTTAATTCGTGGTGTTGTATTAAAGTAAACAAAAGAAGACTGTTCAACTTTATTAAACGTAGCCCCAAACATACTATTTTAATCTGCAAAATAAAACGTTTTCAGTCTGTCTGAAGTTCCTCATTTTCAGAGCAGGGGGTAATTCCTCACTCTGTCTAGTCTTTCCTTGGTAGATAGTCCACCATTATTATTCGAAGACACGCTTGTTTATTTATTGTGAAGACACTCATTTTGTATGCTATTGTCGGATTCCATTGGTTGATTCCTGGTTATGCTTCAGTGACTTGCTTCTCGTAATCAACTCCCTCAAGCTCACATTTATTATGGCACACACTGAGCAGTTCTTGTTTAGCAGAATAAATAGGGATCTAACCCTCACTAAAACAGTGGACAGTGTAGCACTGTTCACAGACTACTTTCACATAGTGGGTAAGTGTGCTGGCTAATGAAGAGACATTCTTTTTGTTGTGCGTGATTCTTATTAAGCCTTTTGGCTGCTGTCTCGATATAGGTCCGTAATGACTACATGACCTCTTATGTGCTTGTGGTGGATGAAGCTTTAGTAACAAAGTATGCTTGAATGTAGCATTTTATTCCATTTTGGTGTTTGTTTATTTTCTTCTCTAAATGTCTGTGCTTTGTGTTCCCTCAGATGGTTGGGCTGCTGCTAATTGGAGTGGCTGCGTGGGGAAAGGGCTTTGGCATAGTCTCCAGCATTCACATAATTGGTGGAGTGATCGCGGTGGGCTTCTTCCTGCTCCTCATTGCCATTGTGGGCCTCATTGGAGCACACAACCACCACCAAGTCCTGCTGTTCTTCGTATCCTTACTCCTCCTAGTCCCCCTATCAAACTGGTTGTAATTTAAAATTTTAGGCCAGGTATTACCCTGCTGCCTTTGTTTAAGGTTCTCCTATCCAAAATTTCTGCCAGTGTGCTGTCTCTCTGTAGTGTGGGGAATGATCAAGTGAGTCTCTTGCCATATTTGTTTCCTTGACTGCTGCTTCTTCTTCCCTTTTAAATGGAAGTACATGGTCATTCTCTTCTTTGTATTCCTCTTCCAATTTGGGGTGTCCTGCTCCTGCTTGGCAATGAACCGTGAACAGCAGGCAAGTTTCGTCATTCTATAGTTTGTGTTTGCTTTTAGCTGTCTCTCTGTATAAGCAGTGGAATCCAACTGTATTCATATTTTTAATAATTCTCATTTCGGTTGGGATTTCTTTGGAATTACATGAGTGTAATGTCAACACTAAGGCTACTGAACAAAGTGAAAAATAATTGTGTGATTATCAGTATTTGGAATCAATACTATGTCATTTATGTGCTATTGGATTGAGTTCTGGAGGCTGTTTCTTTCAACTAAACTTGGGGGTTTTTTTTATTAGAAGAATAAGGGTTTTGGCCAAAATGTCTAGGTGCATGTTTGAATCCATTGTTTACGTTTAGTCGTTTTGCAACAGGAGAAGCTGCTGAACTCCACATGGGGAATGATGAGCAACTGGACCAAGGAAAGCCTCGAGACACAACTGGATTGCTGTGGACTGCTGAACTCCACCCTCAGCCAGGCACAGTTTGACTGGGACTACCATCGCTGCCGGGCCGTAAGCATTGATTCATCTCTTGCTTATGTCTGTCATTTGTTGGTTAGTCTTTGTGGCAGACTCTGTGTACCCTGTGTTCAATAATATATAGCCAGCCGGCCCGTTTTGTTTTTGTCTCCTATTAGCACTGTAAAGCCAAGGGTTGTTTCACCTGCGGGGACAAGATGCTTGAGCATTCTGCTGAAGTCCTGAAGATCCTGGGTGGGGTTGGCCTCTTCTTCAGCTTCACAGAGGTTGGTTCCCCTCGGCCACTGAAACCCATGTTGGGCTGTAACTACCTTCCATATTTTAACTTCAGTTCTACTTAAAATGAACGGTTGAGTAAGCGCTCCTGAAAAGGTCTTGTTAATCTTGAAATAGTTTGTCTCTTTCCACAGAAAGTCATAAATTATATGATCATTATCATTATAATTTGGAATCTCCAATAACTTTAGTATTTTCTCCCCAATTTAGAATCACTGTTGTGCTAGCACATTTCAAGTAGATACTATGAACCCTTCCACCACACACGGTACAGCTAGTCTCCTCCATTCTAGTTCAACCTGCCACCTGTTCACTCGGCAGGTTACGCAGACTGCTCGAGCTTAAACTGGAATTGGGTATTCAAGAAAACCCTATAACAGTATAACAATTCCTGCATGCC
This sequence comes from Hiodon alosoides, assembly GCA_025775065.1. NCBI lineage: Eukaryota > Metazoa > Chordata > Actinopteri > Hiodontiformes > Hiodontidae > Hiodon > Hiodon alosoides. The sequence goes on from JAOYSI010059224.1 coordinate 48,808, forward strand.
AAGTTATATTTCCTTATGGGATATTTAGATATTGATTCAATGAGTCATTATTCAGTCTGTAACTTGCGTTTGTGTTTTTATTGCAGATTTTGGGTGTATGGCTGGCGGTGCGGTACAGGAACCAGAAAGACCCTCGAGCAAACCCTAGTGCTTTTCTATAGGAACTCGCCCATATATCTACCCATATACATAAGCTCAAATTTATGTCTAGATGACGCACAACTAAACAGTCAGTTAAACTCAAAACATGCATTAAAGCTAGACGTATACTTACATGAATACAGACCCAGACACGTCCCAATAAATGCACCCCAGCACTAAAATCTACAGTGTTTTCCAACAGGAGCCTCATGTTCATTACTTTATGTTTAGCACTTGCTTACTCACTTGTCACACACATGCAAATGTTGGCTTAGCGAGCTTCCATATGTGGTACAAAGTTTTGCATTATCCATGCTTCTTTGTCCTCTCACATTTATGACAGGAACGGCCTGTTAATAATCTTCCCCTCTCCAGATACCAAAAACCTGCTTTGCTTATACTTGGTACTCTTTTGATATCTTCGACATGATTGGCCCACACAGGATGCAGTATACAGCAACCTACCGAAAATCTTAATGTGCTCCCGTCCCAGCGTAAGCCTATAGCCTCTTCCTGTATGTTGTGGTCTTATTCCCAGATTGAATCCCACTATATTTATGTAACCTGAAGGGCAACGATTTTAAAATAATTCAATATTTGAAAAGGCTTAAAGGACACTGGGCGTTACACTTTAAGTGCTGGCTTAAACATTGAGGAGATGTATTTCAAGATTAGGTTTAGAAAGATAATCTAGACTACAGGACTAAGTGCTAATGTTACTGAGCCAATTAAAATGAAACCCTTTGGATTTGTTTAAGAGCTTATAGAAAGTATCCAGGAGGCTCTGGATAAATCCACCAATGTTTTTCAGCTGTGAGTACCTTGTACGACACAATTTATGGTACCTAAACTATAACTTACTAGGGTCATTTTAGTTTAGAAGTGTCTCAAAATCATGGACAGGAGCAGCAATGTGAAGGGTGGGGATTCTAAATAACTGGACTGGTCTGTGCATTATTTGCTGTTGCAACCCTTATTTCGCGTTATTACTGTAAACCCATGCATAAGAATTTTAAACGGAAATGTAATTGTTCTAATGATTAGCAGCGGTACATGGGACTGCAGTCTCCTGCTGTCCAAACTGAGAAATGGCTGCTTGCTGTGGATTGGGCAGATGCCGGTAAGCAGGAAGTTGTTGAAAGTAATCAGAATGCGGGAAGTAATGCTTGCTGAATCCACTGACTGAGATGTTGGTGAAGTAGGTTCAGTCAGATGTGTTTTCATTTCGGTGTCGCTATTTAATTTAAATGCTTCGGAATTGTAGTTAATGAGGATGTTTGTTTTTATCCTCTATATCAGAATGTGATGTTTTTTTTTCTCCATATTTTTTCCATGTTAAGTTTCCTATTTAATTGTTGGTATTAACTGAAATATTATTTTAATTTGTAAATTCCGGTAGTGCATTGTATTAACTTTTTTCACTAATGTTTTATATTTAATTGTGTTTTTTTGCACTGTTGATAAGTTCTGGAGATGTCAGATCATACACAGAGGGCCATCATACCTAGCAGTTGCAGAGGAATGTCTTAAAGGGCTATTTGGGTCATGAATCTCATTTTGGTACCTCAGATGTAAAGTTTTAATACACTATTTGATGTAGACCTATGGAGTAAGGTATTGTGTGTTTCCGAGAGGGGTGTTTGAATATCGCTTGATAGATTAAACTAGTTTCAGATTGTATGTAATGAATTAGGTCTCATATGAACAGTGATTTAAGAATTATCTTTAAATTGATTCAGTGATCTGAAATGTGCGTTAATTCTTGATCTGGGATGTCAAACTCCTCCGTGTCTACTGGTATGCGTTTTATCTCCCCCTTTAAAAGTTTAATTCACACTTTGGATTACAGATGATCCCACGTGGTGTAAATCAGATGCTGACTGACAGGATTGCATTTGATGGCCCTGCTTAATCATTCCTTCTGCACGCCTCTCCTTTCTCTATTTTCTATATGCATTTTCCTTAGTCCATTGTTAGGTTCTTATTTATTTCTGGATGTTGCATACCTGAAGAAAAGGGGCACTTGTTCCTGATTTACTTGTACATGTATTTTTGAAAAGGGTTTTCCAAATAAAAAAAAGCCAAGGTTCCAGAACCCTTTGCTTTGTTCTTGCATCATGCATATGAGCAGGCTTCAACACCATGTCACTAACCCATTGCATGTAATTGGCTCTCAGTGGCCAGTTTATTTGGCACCGCCCTGTTCATGAAAATCGATAGCTCCTACAGCGAGTCATGAGGTCATGACATGCGATATAAAACGGACAATGAGGCAATCAGTTGTTGTTCGTTTGAACATTAGAACTGGTGTCCTAGGCCACTTTGAGTGTGGTATGATCATCTGTGCCAAGCGTGCAGGTTTGAGTATCTTAGAAACGGCCAGCCTGGGCTTTTCAAGCACAACTCTGTCTAGTACTTGCAGTGAATGGGGTGACGTGCAAGAAAGTGACGTCCAGTCAGTGACAGTCCTGTCGGCGAAAACAGCTTGTTGGTTGGCAAGAATTCTGCGAGTTTACAGGTGGAACACAAACGGGCAAATGACTGCAAAGGATGACAGTGGTGTGCATAATGGCATCTCATAATGCACAAACTCATCTGTTCAGGGATGGGATATTGCAGCAAGCGACAAGATCAGGTTCCACTCCTATCAGCTATCAAGTTTGACATAAGCAGGATGAGTCCATGGACCCATCCTGTCAGGAGTCAATGGTACAGACTAGTGACAGTGCTGTAATGCTGTGGAGAATGTTGAACTGGCACATGATGCCAATCAACCAATGTTTTAACGCCACGGGACATCTCACCAGGTGCATACAGTTTACCCTTTGTCACATGGATACATCCAGCATGATAATTCACCATGCCACAAAGCATGTGCTGTCTTGGAATGATTCCAGGAGCATGATGGCGCAGATGAGATGGAATGGGTTGTTCACAGAATGAATGTGCTGCTGTCCATGCTGACACCTTGTAGAATCTATGCCCCAAAGACCTCCAGGTGTTGTAGAGGCAAAAGGTGATCTCACCTGGTACTAGATGGGAGTACTTAATAAACTGGCCACTGAGTGTATAAACACGAAGTGTAGCATGTAGGTAGGTCTTTTGGAGTTGCATATTATATATACAGATTTTAAGCAATTAAGGCAAGGTTGAATGAAATCCAGCAGACACCACCTCCTTCAAGGAGAGGAGTTAGACCAATCATTTCATCTTATATGATTAGAAACATTTCCTCAACCTGAGGTGATGTGGTGCATTGGACTAATATGTTTCTAACATAAAACTCTGGTTTTGTAGCTGGATTCTAGTTAGGGAAATGAAAATCTCCCCGACACAAAATTGGGCCATCTGCATGCGCTGGCCAACACGGAACTTGGAGGTTCATCTGTGGGTCAGGCAATTTCGGGTCAAAAATAATTGAGGTTACCATTGAGAATGGACATGGTAAAATTGCTTTTGTTTTTATATAATACAGCTGTCTCAATTTACTTAGTACAGCCTACACAGGGTACAAGATTCATGGTTTCATTTGGCGGTGTCACCTCAGCAATAATGAAAACGGATCTGATTTAAGCAAACCCTAAAATTAAAACTAGCAGTGATTTAAAGTTTTAATTTTAAACTATAATTCTTATAGATATTTTTCGAGTCATATTCAATAATTCCATTATTTTGCACTTGGTGGCACTATAGTCACAACGAAAGAAGTAACATGTTATTTGCTTGGGTCTGTCGAGTTTATCGTAGTCTTAATGTTTTAATAACAAGAAACTGTAGGTAGGTATTTATGTAGTTTCAGAAAAGTGACTAAAAGCGGGAAAATCAGTTCCTAATACATCACACTTTATTGAAGATGCATCAAATAATACATACAGTGGGAGAACACTGAAGTGTAGAATGTGTTACACTTGACTTCAAATATCCAAAGACTGGGATCATTTATTTCTAGTAAACGTTGACTATTTGTAAGATTTGTCTTCAATACGTTTTTTTTTGCTACTTACTACAAACAATTGGTATATTGTCTCAGCTGTCTCAAATCAAATAACTTGTGTCGCTCGGATATGAATGTAAATATTTTCTCACTAACAAAAAATAATGTTTTCCTTATGCTACTTGCCATCATAGTAATCTAAGTTGCCTACAGTATATTATAACATTGCAGATGATAGCAAATTAGGTGTGGTAACAAATTTGTTAATTTTTTTAAAGAATTGAATTGTTGTAAAATTCACCTCGTTTCTTAATTTATTTTAGTCTTCAGAATATTTGTCAGAACGAATTTCCGATCCAATCACGTGCTACAGGGACTGTCTACTAATTATAAGGAAGGGTATTCACGAGTGTATTACACATCTGAATATACGGTTAACTTTAAAACGGTAACATCCTGAGGGAAAGCGCCAAATCCCTCCCTTTTAACGTGATTGGTTGGGAAATGCTGTTGCTAAGCTCAATCGCTGCTCTGCCTTCTTGGAAGTTAAAACCGACATTAATCATTCCTAGTATCTGAGACATATATATATATATGAAACGTTCAATTATCGTCTCTGTAACTTTTTAAATGTATAGCTACAACAAACAGTACTCTATAATAAATATGTGGCCAAGTAACACAAAAATGTGCAATACAGTTTTCTGTCAGGGTTCTCTTCTCACTGAGGAAGGTGCTCAGAACAAAAAAGGTAAATATAACTATTGTCGTAAAGCCAACATGCCAATACCACGTTTCAATTTGACCTGTACATTTTGATGGACTCAAGGTATATAATCATTCTTTAAGTAAATATCTGGATTTTTTGCAACATCTAATGCACACTTAGCATGTTTTGTCTGTTGTGGTTGCAACTGTCGTGTAGTGTAAGGGCAGAATTCACAGTCCTGAATGAATGTTCAGACAGGTCTTTCAGTTCTCCTTCCACCATGCTCTAATTTTTTTTTTTTTTTTTTTTTTTTTTACTTTAAGAGGATCACCATTTACCTCAAAAATACCAATCGCACAAAAGTGTGTTTGTATGTGTGTATACTGAACGAAGTGGAATATGACTTGTGTACTGAATACCTAGCTTATCGCCTTTGTTAGCTTGATTAACTACCTCAGGAGGTCCTGAATTGTAAACCCTCACTTTAGACATAGATATGGGAACTGATGTGTTAATGCCAAACCCAACAAGGTCGTTTCCAGAATCACACAAACACTCAGGGTGCATTGAGCAAAGGTTAACAGTATCTGGTTACCTTACTGGCTGATCAGCATACTGAAAGTTAATAATTAAAATGAACAATTATCAGATATTGTAGGGTTTCTTTCATTGATAAAAGATTAAAATGCAGTGTTCATAAAATTATAAAATTTACTATAGTAAATCATGTCCACATGTACTGTGATGCATTCTAAAACCTGGGAAAAACTAATGATTAATGTTATTTGAAGGACAGACATTAAACCACTCACAAAACTCAGAAAAAATTAAAGTTGTGTACCACAAAGAGGACTGATTTGGAGTTACTGATGCAGGTAGGATGTAATTTGCCATTTTAAAGCCTTTTTTGGGGGTATTTTCAGAGAGATTAAAAAAAAAACAGCAAATTGCTTTATGAATTGAGTTCAGTACTGCTCTCACTGTAGCACAATATAAAACAGAGACATTGTCTCCTGGTGACATTTAAACAGCATTGCAATAATACTGCGAAGACTGCAATGCTTTGAAAGCTAAAGGTACTTTGGTAGAGGTTAAAATAGATGTAATCCACTTTCTGATTTTACACCTGAAATAAATTAAAAAAACATCTTTAAATCTGTGTCTAGTCTGTAAGGACAGGAAATTGTTTTCACACACCAACTAATGGCTGAGACTAATATTTATAGGTTATAAATCGATCTGATATGTTCCCGGTGAAACATATTTTGAATACTCTAAGTCGATGTGGAACCTTGGCCCTGTCAGAAGCTCTCCTAGGACTATCTGCCAACACCTTCCCTACCAAGTACGTCCATATGTCAAATATATTAACTTGGAAGAGCTATGGTGACCAGGGTGGCCATCTGTTCCATTGAACAGCATGACCAACGCCACAGTCCAGCAAGCAACAAGATGACAGGAAGCAAAGAGAAGCTAATTGTCTTTCAGAAGGTGAATATATTATATACAGCAACTCGTACGTATTCAGTACTATTCCCCTCAGCATGCAATCTCCCCCGTCCTCTACAATGCCTCCCTAATTAAAAATTAAAAATATTAAAACATTAATATTAAAAAAAAATTAATATATCTCATACTGGAAACCTTGGCACATAATTCAAACAGCATTGATGCGATAAATAATGAATAAATAAAATGGTTATATGCAAAACATACCTAAGTAAACAATACACAGATAATTACTCAATAATTATATAATGATAATTACTTATTATAATAATATAATACAATAATTCTGAGTCAGCACTTGCTTTGTGGTATGGGGAATTATCTTGCTGGAAGTACCCATGTGACAAGGGTAAATTGTAGCCTTGAAGGGATGCACTTGGTCGTCAATAATGAGGGATACACTGGCATATAAACGTTGTTTTTGTACCACACCTATATTTTCCTGTTTGTGGATGGCTGTATCTGAGATACTAGAATAGGCACGCCTGGCACCGACGATCATATCACGCTCAGGTCACTCGTTTTGCCCATTCTAATGTTTACTCGAACAGTAACTGAATTCTCGAATGCCTGTCTGTCTGCTTTATATAGCAAGCCACAACCACATGACTCACTGTCTGTAGGAGCGAATCCATTTTTGTGAGCGGGGTGATGTACAGTACCTCATAAACTGCCCACTGTGAGTTAATGGTCTCAAACGGTTACAAGTTTGACATTTTTTAAGTTAATTAAGTTAACCCCAAAGAATATTCTAAGTTTTATTAGACAGCAGCAGGTGTCTATATATACAGAGAAGAAAATAAACATATCTTTTTAAAGAAAATAGTCAGAATGTTTAATTTAAACTGAATGTTTTTGAGGGAATTCATTATGTGAATTTTTATGACAAATTAAAATGTACTGACGTGTGCTGGCATGTGCCAAACTTAGTTAGTGACGTTAGTTTGATATTGGGTTTTATGCAAGACAGGATGTGATGTAACCTGTATATCATCAAACCCGGTGAAATACAAAAGAGAAACACAGATAAAGGATGCAGCATGCTTTCTTGTCAAGCAAACAATGCTTTGTTCCTTTGGTATGTTGGAAGTCAGGCTAAGAGAACATACTGTAATCACCATCTGTGGTGTTCACAGTCAGAAATTGCTAATTTGGCAAGATCTTACAGACAAACAGACTTACGGCCTCATCCCTCTGACATTGACAAACACAACATCATGCCTTATCTATATATAATGCCAGTTTAGTTTGCATCTGAAATGGCAAGTTAACAGCAACCTGCGTATCAGCAGTTCCACTGATTATGGTGGCTACGCAATATTTCTGGGCGGACCAGACATCCACATAGTGGGCTTAGTTCTGACCAATATTCTTTCATATTACAGTATAAGATGATGTCAGCAACACCTCAGATGGACTCACCACCAATGGAGCAAATTCCTCCTTGGTCGCATTTGATTGGAACCTGACTGCACTGTGCAATATATTAAAGAATTCCAGGACCTCGGTAGTTGCCTTTCCTACAATGAATCGTGACCAAATGAACAATGAACAAACCCAGAACAATTGTATTAATACAAAAAGATGTGTAAAGATTTGAAAACCCCTGAAAGGGCTATTTTTGTGATCGCAGTTTGAGCTTCAATAAACTTTGTGGGCTACTGAACGTTTGTGTTCTCACTCTGCATTTGCACAGAGCATTATAATTATTTCTATGACACATGGCTTAGCTTTGATCTTGAAATCTATCCAATATTGCTCATGTTCACAATCTGTGCCCTAACGCTCCATCTTCAGAGTTTTCCAATTGAGTGTCAAGCCTGCCTCCCAAATCCAGGGTCAGAGCAAACTGGCTCACTACAGTATAATAAAGAATTGAAATAACCAGTTCACATTAGGTCTATTAAATTTAATCCGAGTGAAGTTTTATTCATTTTTAATTATGATTTATATACATTATGGTGAAAAAGTATCGGTCCCTGTCTGATTTTCTGCATTTTTCCCACTGAACTTGAACAAATCTTTTTGTGGGTTGTAGTAGTAGTAGTATATAGGGGAGTCTGAGATGATGCCTATCAATTTGGAAAGGGTTACAAAGTCATTTCTAAAGCCCCTGAGCGCCACTCAAATATGCTATTCTCAAGTTTGCCAAAAAGCACCTGGATGATCCTCAGAAGTTCTGAAACAATGTTCCATTGGCAGATGAGTCAAAAGTGGATCTTTTTGGCCAACATGGGCCCTGTTACGTCCTGCAAAAACCAAACGCTGCATTCCACAGTGAGAACCTCTTATCAACGGTCAAGCATGGTGGTGATAGTGTTATGGTTTGAGGATGCTTTGCTGCATCGGAACTACAGGAGAACCATCTCTCTGTGAGCTGAAGCACAGCTGGATCGTGCATCAAGACAATGATCTGAAACACACAAGCTAGACTGCATCCAAATGATTTAAGAAGAAAAAGATGTATGTTTCGGAATGGCCTTGTCAAAGTCCAGACCTATACCCCATAGAGATGTGTTGGGATCTAAAACGAGCAGTTCATGCTCAAAAACCCACAAATGTCACTGAGTTCTGCAAGGAGGAGTGGGACAAAATTCTTCTACAGCATTGTGAGAGACTAGTCAATGACTACAGGACGTGTTTGGTTACAGTTACTGCTGATAAAGGTGGCGTAACCAGTGATTGAGTCTAAGGGGGTGATTACTTTTTCACATGAGGGCATTGGGTGTTTCATAACTTTCTCTAATAAATGAATTAAATAAGTATCAAATGTTTGTGTTATCTGTTCACTCAGGGTCCCTTTCATCTACTATTAGGTTTTGGTTGAAGCTCAAAAAAAAATTGTAAAAATGAAGAAAATCTTTTTTTATGGTTCTTAATGTAATGTACTGAAAAACATTTACATACTCACATATTTCAATACTCAAGATTAAATGATTGCCAGATACATATTTTTATACAGAATCTATTTTTTAACCTATTGTTTTAATTTCATTTTATTTCTATAAACTTGAGCATTTTTTAAAAGACGTTTTTTTATAACATAAGGTACTTAATTATTAGGTTACACCTGCTGAGTTGGCCAAACACCACACAGTAAATCACAAAAGTACAGAAACTGTCCGTGCTTTGAAACTGGCACGGTTAGTGACTCAAACGTTTTTAATATTCTCAAAGACTAATATTATAAAAATGATTCTATATTTTTCTTTATGCTGCATTTTGTGCGACGACATACATTTTGTGGCTTGAAATAATCATTATTATACCGTTTAGTATTGGTATGAGGGGGTGCCTCCGAAAGTTGCACAGAATTCAAGGATTTCTGCTGGATTGGCATCATCAGTCTTGGCACTTCCAGACCAAATGGACCGCAGTCGATTTTCAAATTATTCCGGTCGCGATTGAGGGTGGGGGTCAACAATATGTCTAAACGAAAATAAGAAATAACGGAACCAGGAGTTCCACAAGAGTAAATACGTTCTTCATGTATTAAATAAAACCTCCCAAAATGAGGAGCACTGTGAGTTTTAGTTTAACAAGCGGTTCAATAATGAGGCCTACTCATTCGTCAAAACGAAATATTATAATTAGGTATATTTAAAGACATAACACTTAGGCGCAAACAAAAGTAGTAGGCTGTACATGCTGAGGGCAGTTCAGATTTCCCGGTTACAGTAACTCGTGACCTTTTACGTCACACCGAGATCAGAACATCGGACAGCGGCGTATGTCAATACGCAGCAAAACGGCTGTTATTTTTCCTCTAAGACCGAGGGGGAAAAAACGACAGAAAGAAAATCAACACAAACAGAATATAGACATATGCAATGTTCTATTCCGGGACAAGAAGCTTCATTTGTCCACTCTCAAACTCATCGATTTCGACGTGGGGGGGGGGACGTGTTGTTAAACGTAGCAATCATCATCATTGCTCGTCTAATTGACTATAGATCGATTGTGCTTCATATCTGCATCATCAAGCTACCCAGAAACCGGAACTCACCGCTTCCCCTTTTCTGAATACAACCTCTTTCCTTTATATATTGTACAGGACCATAGCAGAGGAGGAAAATCAGGATGGATATCCAATGGAGAAGGGAAATGTGGTTCTATATTCATCTAATCCGATTTTATTTAAAATGCGAACAAGTTGCATTGTAAATCGGGTTGCAGCGGTGTTTGGCGATTGGACTGTGTGGGACGAATTCTCAATACATATTACTGAGAAAAATACTGCAATGAATAAAAGAGATCATGGTCTAATAGCGAGGATACTATTGCTGTACATGCAAAGAAGCGACAATTTAAATTGCATTTAACTATTTTTATCTCAACATTTTGGATTATGGTATTGGAGAGGATTGCAAGATATGACTGTGGGGGTCTAGTCATATCGTTGTGTTTTGTGTTTTTCAAATGTCATTATATATTTTATCTGGTCCTCTATGAGTCGCGCTCTCATTCGCGTCTTCGTTCGCCTCCTCTGCCTTGGATAGCACAACACGGTTTTTCCGTTGTATACCTCGTTAGGCGTCATATAAAATCAGGATTTTCTTTAATACGATGGAAAACGTGCTCTTAAAAAAATATTTATTAATTTTATTTGATTTGAGTATTGGTTAACACTGGCATTTAACTGGTATTTTAGCTTTCATTTGATAGTACTGAAAAATATCTTCTGCCAGTTCACAGAGAGTGGGGGTGTTGTGTGGTGGAGTACCTCTAGCCTGGACATATCTACGTTTATATCTACATGCCTTCAGAGATGAAATAACGAGCAAAGGTGTTCACCTCTCTCTTAATTGCTGGTACTTGAGTTTTCAGGCTCTCTTTGACTCCGAGTCATGTTTTTCCGTGACTCGGATATTGTATGTAGTGATATCCTAACCCTATACCATCTGCTTGGTCACCTAAAGAAGTAGTTGTTATATTAATAATACGCCGCATGCAAAATCTGCATACGTATTATTAAATATATACTGCCCACATAACTAATATATTTTCTCACTCGCTGTACAGCCTCTATATGCATCTTTTGTGAAGGATGTTTAAATATAGAATACGCATGTTTTTTAACGAACTGAAAGTATTGGTATTGATGCGGTCTGGTTCGAGACGGCCAGACACAGGCACAGACGCGGACAGACGAACTAGCATGCGAGGGCTCGGGATGGGCGGCTGCGGCTGGCCGCCTTTTGCCGACTGCTCTTCACGGGACGATGAGGAAGAGTACTACGGGGCGGACCCCCGACCACGGAGCTTGGCATTTGAGGAGAAGGATTCCAAGCTACAGGCGGGCCTTGACGCCGTGTCGCTCACCAGCAGCACGGATAGTGGCATGCGCACGCCCCAATGCCGAATCTGCTTTCAAGGACCCGAACAGGTAACGTCTCAGCCTCGTTGACACCCTAGATTATCACTTGCTTCTCTTTCCTTACCAGGTATTCATATTCTACATTCATTTGCGTTTATTTGAATTTGATGCAGGTGTTATCTCCGTCGGATTTCACGTTTCTTGTTTAGACTACATGTTTAATTTTACATTCAATGTAATTATGTTGCACACAAATTAAAGGCAAATGAATACACAGATATGGCCATACACGTCTTCCTGCGCCTCTCTACCAGCACCTGACAGCAAAAAAGACTTCCCATGTGCAGGACAGCTCCTTTATCGATTAAAGTGCTTGTTCTCAAGGATTACTGTACTTAAAAGGTTTTGAAATATGTTTAATAGTTTTAGCATGACAACTGACTAGGATTTACTGTTAACCATTGTCGACATGGTCACTGAGGGAATAAGGAATAACAGTCCGAACTAATTCTCTGAACCCGTGATATTTACCGGTTCTCTCCCCCTGCTGTACAGTACATTAACGTTACACACGATCTGTAATTCACGTGCTCATGAAATAAAATGGATTATGGTGGGTTTTACCGATATGTCAAACGGAATTTTCTCTTGTTTTTCTTGACCTATGTTGAACTAACATGTTGCGCGGGAAGACTACTACTGTAGTAGTAAGCCTTTGGCATAAAGCTTTTGTTCAATTTATCGATAATAGAGCAAACAAAGTATAGGCTTTAAGTCACTTTCTCCCACTCTTTCCTAATTCATTTGCATATGTTGAACAAATAATGTTAGTAAGTTTTGATGATAAGTGTCATTGTAATTGCATAGTTTTCAGAATTATGCTCGTTTCATCAAAATCCTGGATGTGTGACATGACATCAGTATAATGTGGTGACAGAAATGGTTGCACAGTTCAATTATTCATAACATGCTTAATTGGTGGGTCTTTACCAGCCCAGGGTTCCCTCCTTTTCAAACTGTGTTTTCTTCTTAGGCGTACTGATAACTTTAATTTATGCTTATCAAACACTTTATGCATCAGCAATGGTAGCCTACATTATGACATTTAAAATACGTTTTGTGCTAGCTAACAGGTACTTGGTAGTGAGACATGTTTCTTTACAGACGTTAATCTTGTCCACTAAATTTGTGATTACATTTTTTTACCATACTTTTTAATTATGACTTGAGAGTCATTATCTTGATATTAATAGTTAATAATAATTTTTCATATAGATTTTATGCTTCTCTTTCAAGAAACTTTGTATTTAATTTTATTTGTTTCTTTTGGAGTTTGACATTTTTAACAGTTGTGTTATTCCAACTAGCTTTTTGTTTCAAGACTTTCCCATCCATCCCAGCCCCATGATTGCATGACAATTTAATCAGGCATTGTTTATGTATGTGAAAGAAGAAGAACATTTTACACACACACATTTGACAGACATAGGTAATTTCTCGTTTTCAAGGACGCAGCTAAATGATAACATGAAGTAACTACAGTCTAATTGATTTCTTTGCTGTTTATTTAGTCAGCACCTGACTTCATTTGGTTTTCTGTGGATTCCCATGCAATGTACTGAGATTGTGGATTTCACACTGCTGGCACATGGCAAGACAAGGCTGTTCATTGAAAGTCCAATCACGTGAGCATATGAAAGGAAATTGACCAATTCAGAAGAGAGTAGAAGTAGGTTCTAGGGTGGGAACAAGCATTTAACCATTTTTATATCTGCAATGACCTATTGTACACTTACAGATTGGAAACCCCTCAACCATGCACAGCAGATTACTAACAAGTATGAAATCAGAGTGTATCACTGACCAAAGACCAATTCATAATATCAGGGGATTACCGAAGCATGTACAGATGTAGACATTAAAGGAAAGGTCTAGTGTTTTTTAGGCTTAGACCACATCAAAAGGTGGACAACCGCTAATTGCATTTAATATAATATTTAATAATGTGTTTAATAACACTCTCTTTTTTTTGGTATCTTATTTTTTTTTCTAGAAAATGCTATTAAACACAACTATGTAAAATCGAATTATTAGGTGGCCAAAGTTTTGATTTGGTCCCGGCCGAAAGTTCATAATTCAACCCATCAAGGCAATGATCAAGGCATTCCTGGTTAGCATAATGAAAGAAATCGAGCCATTTGATAAGCCTGCATTGTGTGTGTGTGAGTGTGTGTGTGTGTGTGTGTGTGTGTGTGTGTGTGTGCATGTGTGTGTGTGAGCTAAGAGAAAAAGGCAAACATGAACCTAGTGCTCTAATGATGATAGCTGAAGGTTGATACTTGATAAAAATATCCAACACGATATTAGTTACCAACTGATCTCTAATCAATCTGTGAACTAATTCAGGTTAGAAGGACTTATCTGGGTTTTGGGGGCAGAGGTACGGCCTGTAAAAGTGGATTTAAACTCGACATCAGAATGTGGTTTGCGACTCAGCAGTTCTAACAGTTTCTGGCAGCTCATTTCACCACTGATGGCGCACGTGCCTGGGGCTAAGAAACCGCCACACAATCAGTTGCAGTTGTAAAGCACTGAGCTGATGGACAGGCATAGGGTAGGATTACTACTGCTGGAACAAGTGGGACTGTGTTCTTAGCTGCTTGGAAGGCCAGCTCCAAGTTTTTGAACCTAATGTGGATTGCAATAAGTAGCCAGTAAAGTAGACAGTTTTTTTACAATTGTTCATAACAATTAAATAATTGGACAACTAAGTTTACGGGGAAACCATGTATTTATTTTCCATCAATGTGAAGTTAAGTAAGGATATGGGTACAACTGCAAATATCGTAATACTAACAGACTGACTATTATCTTTTTCACCCAAAATTCATCCTTGATAGTTGTGTAGTCAGTCTGAACTTTACAAAAGGTGTACACCATTTAATCAGTTTATTGATGAAAATGTATCGTCTCTCAAATTGGACAAGAGTCCCTGTGGATTTGCAGTTTCAGCATTATTCTTTGAAGTACTGCTGCAAAAGAAATTGAGGGTATGTTTTTAGTAATTTATAGGCAGGACAATATGTGGGATTTTGGTCAGAAGCCAAGCTCTGAAATAGTATTTTATTAGAAATGCTGAAAACGATCGTGGTACACAGTTGAAAAGGACCAGTTCTTTTGGATACCAGCACGAGGTAACTGATTGTTTGTCTGCAGGTGTGTGGCCAATAATACGTTCCTTGTAATGGAATATATATATATGCAAGGTATATGTTTTGTGTTTTTTAAAGACAAAAAAAAAGAAGACTGTAGAAGTGTTATTTAGCAAAATCTATTTGAGTATGTGGGTTGCTAATATCTTAGCATGTCAGAATGTCTTGCTAACTGTCTTAATGCTAGTTTTATGACCTTAAGTGTTAGAGATAGAGGTCATAACTTTCAAAGACTGTATGTGTGTGAACTTATATATCTGTAAACAGCCATGTCCAGTTTCTAAAATGGACTAGGTCACCTGATAGAATTCTGTATGTTGCTTTATCTCATAAACGCTTTGTTGCATCAAATTAGGCTAACTTGAACCTGGTACACTTGATCTTTTTGGCAAAAACTGAACATGCCCCAAAGAACCGAATAATAATTTGGAATTTAAATGACTTTTTCTGCATTAAATATCAGTAAAATTTCAGCCACTGTGTCTCTAAACATTTAACACACCCCTAAAGCAACAATAAGATAAGAACAAATGGGGAATGTGGGTACTTTGGTTTTACTGTAGCTTTGACCAATGTGACTCCATACAAATCGTTGCCACTTGTATTGCTGTAAAAAGCACTTGCTTTGATTCAAACGAAATGATCGTAGCGCGATGCAGAGAAGACAAAATACGCAAAAACGAATTTATATTTTTCTGTCATGTTGAAGTAACATCAAAGTAACTTATTCCAGCTAGATTTGACCGTGATACAGTATGATCCACATCTGCTGAGCCGTTTTGTAGGGGAAAAAAAGGCTCTTTGTTACAATTTACACATCTGAAGGATTTAGAGATTGACCTAACATATCTTTAGATAAGTTAGACTTGTAACTACAATCTCATAAAAGAACATTGCACAAGTTAACCTCAGAAGAACTTCTACTGGAAATACTTTTTGATGTTACACTGAAATTGGTCCCACTCTCCAGCTTGCAGCATATTCATCAGGGCAATGAGAGGACAGCTGAGATTGTGTCTGATTGGATGACCTCTCATTGTGACCGCTCTCTACCTGACCAAAGAGCATTTTTATACCAACAGTTTAAGCAAATGAATCATGCTTTTGCAGAAAAAGAAAAAATTTTTGGCCACCCAACAAATAATATTTGGGAAAAAGTGGAAGTAACAAATGTAGTCAAAACCCCTGAAAACCCTCTTTTTACATCATTGTTACACCTAGGCTGGGACCCAAATAAAAACAATGTAGACCATTGTAGGCTTATCACATAGCTACATTTAGTTATTTATGTTAACTAGAGATTACTTTCATTTTAATTACTGATCATTTTAACAGAATTATGAGATTTGGCTGGGACCAGTTGGCTGCAGCCCACTAATCGCACTTTACATAACTGTATTTTTTAGCGTTTTCGTATATAGTAGTAGAAATTTGATTCAACAATAAGAAAAAGCTATTAAATACAATGCTATTAAATGCAATTGGCGGGTAAGATTAGATTTGTAGTTTTCAAAAGATTCTACTGTTGTAGAAATTTTGCTTGCGATTATTATTGTGTTATTGTTGCAGTTTGTATGACGATTGTTTCAAACAGTATTGCAATATTGTGTTCTCTGTTGGTTGTATATATCTTCCTGGCACTAGGCCTTTAACATGCATAATTCATGTGATTAAATTGCATTGAGACCATAATTTGATGATTGAGTGCTATGGCATGGACCTGGTCTGACACTCAAGGAAGTAATAGGTTTGGCGATGCTGTTTATTTGGCTTAATTTTTTAACATAAAAGGAATAAAAAACAGAGTTTAAATAACAGAAAGATGCCTCAAAAGATTTCTAAGTCTCCAAATCACATTTCTTTCCAGCTCAGCTCTATAAAATCTCATAGTATTGGTTGCACCTGAGTATCAAAACTACACTCGGGTGAGTAGGCAAGGTCCTGGCAGTGGGTGTGGCCCAACAGCTTGAACAGAAGTTCAAGATGGAGCCAACTCCCAATGTATTCATGAATAAAAGGTTGTAGTTGTTTTCCAGTTATGGGGAAATAACTGTTTGAATGTGGTTTTAACAAGACGTGTCCATCAAAGGTTTATGCATGCACAGATTAGCCTCAGAAATGAGGAAAAGCAAGACATAGAAGCTGTTCGATTTAGCATCTTGGGGCTACCTGTATAATGACAGATTTTCATCAGATCAAAACTACACCTGAGTCAAGTTAAATGCATCTATAAGTTAATGAATACACATAGCCTTATTATAAAAGTTGTAATAAAAAACTTAGACATATTTTACTTGAAACCTGAATCACAATAGCATGTTGATTCTTAAAAATCTGATGTGTCTCTCTTTAAAAGAAATAGTGTTTTTTCATTATGTGAAGAATTTAAGTAAATACTTGTATGGGTCAGGAAAACTAGTAACAGAAAAGTGTGGAGCACTCTATAGGAGCAACAACAACAACAAAAAATCCATATAATATTAATGCTTATCAGTAACATATGACAGTGAGTATAGTGTTTAATATTATTTAATTTAGATATTGAATTTGTGAGTACCTTAACTGAATTGCCTAACTGATTCCAGATAATAATTAAAAATCATACCGTATTGAACAAGCCAGGGGCTGGAAAGATACCAGATAGAGCATTGAAAAAAAGGTGAACCATGTAATGTTAGTTTGATTTTCTGTGGATTCCCATGAAATGTTTTGAGATTGTAGATTTCATACTCGGGCACATTGGCAGTCCAATCACATGACCTTATGAAAGGAAATGTTGGTACGTTGGTACGGATTCTGCCTCTGATGACATCAATTATATATCAGTGAACATTTTGGTTTAGATAGCTATGTCTAGTGAATGACATCATCATTCTATCATAAATCATTCTACTCAAATGGGGGAACTGCATTTGGGAGGAAAACTCTGATATACAAATTGGAAAAATGTCGAATTGAAATTATTTGTCTGGGTAAGGAATAAGGGTATCTTCTGAAAAACATTATGTATCTTTCACTTCTACTGTTATAAGGAACTCTAAATGACAGGTTATCTGCACACTAGGCATCAGAACCAACAGTTCACTTGGCATGTCGCCTGGTCATCAAAACCTCCATACAGATTCAACTAAACAGATAAGCCAAAGCAAATCCAAATCAGACTATATTTACTGGAGTATATTTCTCTTTCAAGACGCAATTACAGTGTCAATTAAGGAATAATGGTAGCGATGGGTAATTTTGGCAAACCTTATGGATAGAAAAAGCAAGTCAAAGGAGCAGAAGGATAAAGAGA
This sequence comes from Hiodon alosoides, assembly GCA_025775065.1. Classification (NCBI taxonomy): domain Eukaryota; kingdom Metazoa; phylum Chordata; class Actinopteri; order Hiodontiformes; family Hiodontidae; genus Hiodon; species Hiodon alosoides. The sequence goes on from JAOYSI010059224.1 coordinate 66,925, forward strand.
GAATAACTTTTCACTGTTAACTAATGCTTAGCTAAAAATGAAAAGCTGGGGAAGTATAGGCAACAACAAGAGCCCTTGCTTGTGACTTTATTATTGTAGTATTATTTGCTGATAGTACATTCTTGTTGTCCCTTAAAATAGTGCCAGTGCTCTTTGATTTTGAGCCAGATGTTTTGTTGGAACTATTATGCACTATTATTCACTTTTATAGTCAAAACAAAGGAATGGAAGAAGGTGTGGCATGCAGCCTGTGGACACAACCACAGACAGCACTGGGGCCATGCCCCCTGGCAGGCCCTGCACTTTGTGCCACACGCACAGCCAATATTGAGACCACACAGGTGCTCGTAATCCTAGGATTTTAAGGAGAGACAACAAATCTTTCGTGGGAGGGGGGCTTCTTTTGTTTGGTGGCTGTGATTTGGAGGAACAATTTGTTAGGCTGGTTTTTGTTCGCTGGTCGTTTAAACATTTAAAAGAAAAGTCTGTTCATTTATATTATTTGCTAAATTTTCAGTGTATTGGTGTTTCATTACAAATTTGAAATAAAGGCCATAAGTTTGTCTCCCTGTATCGGATCAATCCTAGACTGCAGGGACGTGCAGGGAGTTCCTCAGGGGTAGGGGCTCAAATGTAAAATAGGGCTATCTATCTCCACAGAGCTCATTTTAAGTAATACCAATATTACAACTATTAATAATAACTACATTTGCTACAGTTTTGTGCACATTTACATGTTATTTTTAATTCAAATGCATTTTTACACAATATAATTGTTTATTAATTAATGTTGAGAGAAGCACTTTTGATTAATTTGGAAAAAGGGCATGGGCTTGAGCCCCCAGAGCCCCTCTGCATGTCCCTGCTAGACAGGTCCCATCCCGGCACGCTACCGAAGGTTATTCGGCAAACCAGTTCATCGATAAACATGTATTCTAGATTAATCAACCATGTGTGGCAATGACTTATCATTAGTACCCCTATTTATATAATGGATATTTCTGGTCCCACATTTTCATTGGTCAGTTTGCCTTCCAGGGGTGATGTTATGAGACAATAACACTCGACTTTCTAATCACTTCCAATATTAATATGCTGTTTGTTACTATGACACTTTGGGCTAAAAATATGTTGGGCGAGAGAGACCAAAAACCAAACAGTGCCCAACAACCTTCTGGTTAGGTTTGTTTTTCTTGAGATTTATGAAAGCCTATCACCGTGATATACTGTATATAAGCCCATAATCGGTCCCTTTAGTGTTTTATGTCTAATAACATTCACTTGCTCAGTATTTTGAAGCTTTGTAACTGTATTGTAATTGAATTCAGAACGTTTTTGTTATTTTTCTTATTTAACAATCCCTAAAATATTGTTTTACCCAGCCTTTCATTGATTGCAGCTATCATAGTATAGTATAATACTAATCTCTGCTTTGTGACTCTTCAGAGTTGTGTCTTTATTCTCCAACTTTTTCCCCCAGGAATGCGCAAGCACGTCTGCTTTACAAAGTGGGAATCCATAAAAGACTCCAACCATATAATTTGCTGTAATCAATTTCTTTGGTTGGTTCCTGCATGGGAGCAAATTCCTATGAGCTTTTGTCAATACATTTTGATAGCTTTGTTATGTTTTCTTTGTGAAGGCCTTTGACAGTGTATGTAATGTTACATCAAAAAAACACTGGATAAATGCATCCAAATAAAAGTAGGTAAAATAATGGCCGCTTTTGAATTCAGGGTTTGAAAACCATATGTACCTACTGGTACATTTATTTACCACGTAAGTGGGGGTTATCGCTGTATTTTCTTTACTGCTTTGTGTGTGTGAGAGAGAGAGAATACTCAGCTTGAGTTGTGTGACGGTCAGCCTTTATATGATCCCCTGGGAATGTGGAAGTGCTCAACGAGGTGAACATGTTGTTTTAATCCAATTATTGTATCAAATTTTTTTCCCCACTCATATTCCAGCGAATTACATGTCGCACAATTTAACATTTTGTCCATGTGTAATATTGGCATTTACTGCCCTACTGCTTCTAAGCCATACATGTATAATCCCTTGGTATAATCACAGATACAAATCTGAGGCGTAATGTATTGGAAACAAGGTTCTGTACCAGGTTGACAAATAAAGTTCAAATAAAGTTTATGTGAACAGCAGGAGTGGAGTGATTCACCTCTTCTTCAGTACGTAGCTCCTGAAATCCCTCTGCTCTTGCATATGAAGCAAACGTCACCAAGAGATATCTAGCTGTGCCCATGCATTGATCTGCAAGTGGTGAAGGAAGTAGGGCCCATGTGAGAGCAACGTGCAGTGAGCATGGAAATAGAATGTCATTGCATTTCCTTTTTCATTGATAAAAATGTTTTTGAGGAATCTGGGTAGATAATGCAACATTTTCAGGAATTACTAACATTGTCTAGTGGTAAGAGACAAGAGGGATGTTTGATTGTTATCTACCAGTAGCTGGTATTACCATACAAAAGTGTCAAACTGAAGGAAGGAAACTGTTTGTGGTTGCCATTTTGATGTTTTGATAATTATCTGTTTGCTTTGTGAGCCTGCAGGGAGGTTTTTTATATTGTTTATGGCACAACAGATCATCAATTTACTAAGCAAGGAACTCTTGAGTGTTTAAGCATCAGCATGGTTGAATGTGCATCTTTTACTATAAAAACTAAGTAGTCCACAAATTGACTAAATATACGGTCCAACATAGGAAGGTCACACTTGTTTATACAAGTCTTGTGTATATGTGTGTGCTTGAATTTAGAGACTGGGAACCTTGATTTCAAAGCCTGACTAGATCTAAACAGAATCTAGGTCAGAATTTCTCTGGCCCCTACCCCTTTCATTTTTTTCAGCCTGTCCTTTTCTCTGTCGCCATACTCTTGCAACTCCCCCCCACCCCTCTCTCTCTCTCTCTCTCGCTCTCTCTCTCTCCCCCCACACCTCTCTCTATCTCCCCCCCCATCTGTCTCTCTCCCCCCCAACTCTCTCTCTCTCTCTCTCTCTCCCCCCCACCTCTCTCTCTCTCTCCCCCCCCCACCTCTCTCTCTCTCTCTCTCTCTCTCTCTCTCTCGCTCTCTCTCTCTCTCTCTCTCTCTCTCTTTCTCTCTCTCTGCATGCACAGTGGGTCATGGCCCGGATGGCTGAGCAGCAGGTGTGCTCCCTGTGCTACCAGTCTGACGTTCAGCTGACTGAGTCCAATGGAAAAAAAAAAAAAAAAAAGCTGATGCTTAGACGACTGAGATAAAAGTATTGCTGCAAAACACTTGCGCATACTTACTCCTCTTTATCAATTGCCGTGTAGGCTTTTGTTTTTACAGTCAGTGCAGCTGCATTCTCTCGCCTACAGGGAGAGCTGCTGAGTCCGTGCCGCTGCAATGGTTCGGTGCGCTGCACCCACCAGCCCTGCCTGATTCGTTGGATCAGTGAGCGCGGGTCGTGGAGCTGCGAGCTCTGCTACTTCAAGTACCAGGTGCTGGCTATCAGCACCAAAAATCCACTGCAGGTAACTTCATCTTCACAAATGCAAGACTGTGCAATTCATTTTCAACTATAGCTACGCTTAAATGACCTCGCACACAAGTATTCAATCATTGTCCACTTTATGCATCTGCTATAGGCATATAGATACAGATGTTCTGCATTGTTTATTTTGGTCATACACTTCTTGTATATGCTGTCTCAGGCGCGCTCCAATCAAATTAATTTGCTGTTGCACTGTGTGGTATTTCAGCCAACAAAAACACCTTTTTGAGGCAAGAACATTGCTATCACTGCTGTGCATCTCTTCTCTCTTCCTCCAAACCCACTCAGTGGCAGGCCATCTCCCTCACGGTGATCGAGAAGGTCCAGATTGCAGCCATCATCCTGGGCTCACTCTTCTTGATCGCCAGCATCTCCTGGCTCATCTGGTCTTCTCTCAGCCCTTCAGCCAAGTGGCAGCGACAGGACCTGCTCTTCCAGATCTGCTACGGCATGTATGGCTTTATGGACATTGTGTGCATAGGTGAGAGACTACAACCCAGCAGCTTATGTCTCACAATCTGTCTATTTAAACCAGGTTTACTAAATTATTGTCCTCGCGGTCCACATTGTCCCTGTTCAAGCGACCTCACAGTTAGCATCTGATTTACACATGGAAACCACGGGTGAGATTATTTTAAATACAATTAAACAATTAAACATTAAAAGACAGGGTGAAACCAAAACTTGAAAGCACAAGCTTCAGGGCACTTCCTATTCCTTAGTCATTGTGGATTCCTGATTAATTGCAATGCATTGCTGCATTGGCTTGTTTAGAACACATATCTTTCCAGTTTAAGCTGTAGTTAGTTAGACAGACACAAAAATAAGTTCAGAAGTAGAAGCAGAAGTTCAGTGGATTTTATAGAAATTGACCTCCTTGCATTTCCCTTGTCTTTTCATAAAGGTATGGTAGGTCTATGGAGTAGATGTTTTAATTATTTGGTTTAGTTTGCATAGAAATAATGTGCCATTATTGAGGTCTATTTAGGATTTTAAATTGTTCTAGTACAGTGTATCTTTTTACTCACTTTTCTCTCTGCTCAGGCCTCATCATTCATGAGGGCTCATCGGTGTACAGAATATTCAAGCGCTGGCAGGCTGTCAACCAGCAATGGAAAGTATTGAATTATGAAAAGGCCAAGGACCTTGGGGACCCAATAAGCTCTAGCAGCAAAGCTGGGGGGCGGAGCTCCAGGACCAACCCCCACAGCTCAGCCAGTGACAACACGGGAGTGGGGCGGGGTCAGCGAGTTAGGACTGTTCTAAACCACCACTGTGGCTACACTATCCTTCACATCCTGAGTCAGCTGCGGCCCACAGACCACCGGATCAGTGACACAGCCAATCGCGAGGTGATCATGAGGGTCACCACTGTATGAGGTTGGGAACATGTGGACCTTGGATAGCCTGACAGGCTCCAGAGCATTGCTCGCAGCAACCGGTGCCCTGTGTTAGTTTTAACCCACTTAACAATGTGTGAAGCATCAGGAGAAAGCAAGAATATTGACATCCTGCTCCTGGGTTTCCAAAGCAAATGGAAAAGCACATTTTACGTGCGGATAAATTGGACAAAAGTCAAACAAGCAAGAAAGAAACAACTTTGATTACTAATTCAATTGTGAAATCATTTTCTTTCCAAAGCTAGAATACACAAAGTATTGTCAATTTGTTCTGTTAATTTGTTTTTCAATGTTGTTGCTATAACCATTTTTGTTTTTCTAAGGGAAATTAATTGAGGGCAATTAGCAATTCCAGACATTGCCATACTCCTTGTCTAAGATCCCCCGTTATGCCCATTTTCAATAATGATCTTGCAAGGGTTTGGAAGGAGCGATGGAAAAACACATGGGAGCACAAGCAAATTAAACTAACAACAGGTAAGAGAATGGGGGTAGGAATGCAGTTAGTGAATATGAATGATGATATTTGCCTTTGAATAATAAAAAAAGATTCTTGGCAATAAAGGTTCCTATACGTCACACGCTTAACTTGCATGGATACAGTCTTGGTCTCATGCATAACTTCCTCCTTTTTTAAATCTTTTTTTTAAAAGATTTTTATTTAGTTCTCTGGTTCTCATTTCAAACGTAAGCAGCTTCGTCCCTTTAATCTCACCCCAGAACAATAACCTTCCAACGGTGCTTGTTTAAATAACCTTATATTCTAAAGACACTAGATTTTTGTGTCTTTAGAATATTCTAGTGATTTTTGATTCTAGTGACTAGAACAACAACAACAAAATCAATTAGTCAAATAATTGTTAATGGTTCACTCAGGTAACTGAAAATCTTCTGGAAATTCCAGTCTTGTTCAATTTACAAAAATGTCTCAATTAACATACTTAACCAAAGCCGTTTAGTACAAATGGTAAGTAATTATATTGATGTCTAATTTTCTCTAGGTTTATTATCTACTACAATATCCTCTTAACCTGGGCAGTATCCACATTCTCATACAATTGCCGTGTGTGTGCATGAACATTGGGCTGTGCTTATTGTGTCCAGCAAGGTTCTTTGAATAGAACCAAATCTATGGTGCTATTGCAGTTGGACGCTAAGAAAGACAGTCTTGTACATTGGTATTATTGTGGCCTACAGACACTCCGGCCGTAGTGGCTAAGCCTGATCCTGTGGAGACACGGGGCCTATCAGGTTACTCACATCTAACCTATCTAATCTAAGGGGTGTGATTTTAAAGATCATATATTTACAGAATATTTTTAAAGGAGTGAAAGACAAATTGCACACAATTAAGCCAACGACTGTCTTAGGTTTAGCTGTGTTTCTTTGGAGTGTTCCAGAATTCATCATAACTCATTAGTAGCCTACAGTAAGTAATAGAAAGGTGTATTTACACTGGTGACCACTAGTTTTTTTTATTTCTTTTTTATACTATATTTCCTATTCCCAAGGCTATTCCCTTGTTGCCCTCTTGGAAAGAAGCTTACTCTAGCAATTCATATTACCAATAATATGCTTTTTTAAACTATGGCCATTAAAAGACTATAAGCGCTGGCCCCATGGTTATGTGTTTTATTGCCCTAGCCTAATCAGGTTCTCCACACAAATTACACATATTCTCCATAATATTCCAGTGCTAAAACGTGATGGCTTATCATTTTGAATGTCAAAAACATGTTTAGTTGTGCATTTTAGGCTATATCAGAACCTTTAGCTCTGGACATTAACAGACATTCAAATTCACTGTCATTTATGGACATTATTTTCCAATATTTCTGGACATTCTCCATACATTAATTGGACAGTTCTGTGCAAACAGTTGTCTTGGTCCTTCCTTTACATTCACCACCTCTGATTGGGAAACTGAATCAAAGTAATTTTATGTTTTTATGTGTAATCTCCGGATACCTTCTTGCCTAGGTCACACAAATGTAGCTCAATTCAGCAGGGCTCCAGTTCAGTGGCATTTATTTTGTTATTGGAAACAGAACAGTCAATGTCGTACCTTCATAGCACCTACAGCAGCTATTGGAGTACAGTAGCAATATGCATTAGATGTGAAAGAATCAGAAAAATAATACAATTGTTTATAGGATATGGGTAGTAACAACATTCATATTGTTGTTGCATTCATAGTTATTGATATTTCATCAGACACAGTGCACCATTTAATGTAAAACCAAACCAATGTTCCAAAAAAAATTTTAAACCTCAAAAGAAGACCATAACATCTCCTCCAGGGCAGAAGGCTTTGTGCCCCAGAGTCAGTTGTGTGAGAGAAGGCAAACTGTGCCAAGATATTTTGCCTTGGGACCTTGAGCTTTGCATTTGTCACAAATGACATTCTACCCGTGCTCAGATGGCTGCTGAAAGTGCCTGAGGCTTCTTCCTGTGATGTCTGACTAATGTTGTTTGGTATTACCGGAAGCTTCGAAAATTATTCGTTTTACAGCTTGATAAATCTACCAGGCTTATTAATCAAGGGTTGCATGGGGTTAATTAAAGTATCTGCTAAACTGGAAGTGCATTACATTCAAAGCACCTATGGGACAGAATTTATTTATTTTTCAATAGAATTAACCACTGTAATGTATCACATTGCAATGTGTTTTCTCTATATCACTTGAAAAGAAGTACAGTATTTCCATGTTATAATTACCCTGATCCGTAATTAACCACCTTACGTAAATATCATTTTTGATTTAAAAAAATGTAACAGGTCTCATTGTCACTCAATATTACAAAAAAAATTTCTGAGGAATGTGGGTCTGATTTTGTAGTCATCTACTACTGCTGTACTAAGATAATCCACTAATGAACATCGTATTTGAAAAGCACAAATGTTGGAAATGTGAAAAACCATTGGCTCACATGGCTGTGGATTTTTTAAAACTCAAATTTCACAAAAAGTGAAACTAAGGCCTGCATAGCTATGCTACCTAATTCACTAATGATTGGTTTTCAATGGTGCAAATATGAGAGGAATGTGACTCTATGTGTCTGATATGCACACTGATATCTGAGGGTAGAAACATACAAAATGCATTCATTGAACGTCATCCACAAAAAAGTGACAGGGGGAGTTATGAGAAAGGGTCCAACATGATTTTACATATCTGAGAAGCGTTATTACTTTAACCTACTACTCAGTTAGCCTCTACGCCGTAAAACTAGTCCCCTTCTTTCAGATTTTTCGGATTTGGGTCTGATTTTTCAGGTCAAAGAATTAGATTATGTGCAAAACCAGCTCCACTGCTTTCATGAAGGTCAAATCAAAATATTGCACTTTATAATTCTTTGAAATTGCTTTACAGCTTTCTTACCAATAGCGGTTTCAATTTAGTCTCAATTTAATGTGAGCATTATTGCCTTTGTCTTGTGAATGATAGTTTTTAGAAAAACATTTTTATCTTCTTCCTCTGTTGGTGCCCTAACATTTGTTGTGGTTGTGCTTGTCTATGTCTCTGTTCTTTTCAGCGCCTTTCATTCTACCAGAGTTACGTTCTACGTGTCTTGGTTTTATAATTCATGAATAAACTATGCTTAGCTGTTTTTTTTTTTTTCACAATAATTATTTTCAAATAATTCTTTTAATTTTTTAAAATAATTCAAATAATAATTTTTATTCAAGCAATACATATTCTTCATTGAAGGCTGATAGTCATACATTCATGTATCCTTGTACATGATAAGACAATGTTTCTTGTAAAGTTTGTTTTAAAGGTTACACACTGAGGCTCCCTGTCTAAGAAGCCATTTAAAGAAATAAAATACCTGATTGCTAGCTTGGAATAATTAGCCCCAGTCTTCTGGGGCTACAGCGAAAATAAAGGACAATTCTTAGGGAAGTGTAACTTCATTCCCTCTGAGCAGCAGAAGTAAGGGAGTGAGTAAGGTTGTGCCATGCCCATGCACACATATATACAAGACCTGACTTATACATGCTATTGACAACACATGTGCCCACACAAACGCAGGCACAAACACACACACACACACAGGCCCCCTTTCAACCGCCAGCCTCAGTGCGTCTGTCGGGGTCTGTCTGAGCCACCCCCAGCTGAGGTTTGGCTGTGATACCAGGTGGTGAGAGAGACAGATGGGAGAGATTGCGTGGAGTGAGAACAAAAAGGAGCTTGTGTTTGTAAACGTAGGTTACTAATGTGCACTGACTGTACACTCAGCAGTAATCTGGAACATGATGCAAAGAGCCATAGAGACAGTGACAGGGTGCTGCTGGCGGTAGAAGAGAAAACATTGTACCATTAGATTCCAGGTATGCAAGGTGAATCCCCAATCTAGTGTGCTGAAAAAATGGACTTAGTATACAGGAATGGCTTAGTGGAAATTTAACGTTTTTTTATATGCATTCGGAATAATAATTCCTGCTGTCTAATAAGACAGCAGGAAAGCAACCTAGTGAATATTTCTGTTCAGACCCCTGTCCTATAATACAACTGTACCTTTTGTGTCATAATGTACCTTTTTGTACCATAACACCAAAGACAAAAACAGCAAACAAAGCTTGCGACTCATATTGTCTGAAGTGTTCTTAATGCTCATAGTAAACTGATCCATTATTATCTGGTAGTGATTTTATGCATCATTGGGGCTGTGTATTGGTATTCATTGCCTGAACTTCCATTTAGTTGACTTTTTTTTTTTTTTATGCACAATTACAGCTACGCAAGTGGTCCGACTCAGAGGGAGCACTGCTCGTTTGGTATGCTTCTTACCAGCATTTAAGATCAAACCAACAGCCCTTTATGGTAACCCTCCAGCAGCCATCTGGCTAAACCCAAGGGCTGCACTGTTCCAACTTGACCCACAGTGAGAAGAAAGAGAAGGATTTGTCTGATTCACATTCTCACCAAAAAAATAATGAAAGATAGGACAGCGAGAGGTTGAGGAGTAATATGGATGGGAGGGAGGAACTGAAGAATGCCAGTGTGTTTTCAATGGTGAGGCAAAGCCATGCTGACTCAGAAATGGTGCTATATGAACTATGTGGCAGTGAGTGAAAAAGTGCATCCAGGAATTATGTTCCTTTTTAGAGTAAAATGAGACTCTCAATCAATACAAAAGGCTTTGAATCAGCCCTATTCAAAGCCCAATTGCCATGCGGGATGTCAATGAAAGATGACAGCACACGCGTTTGCTGAAGACCCAAAAACCAGGAATCGAGAGGGCAATTTCTTTTTCTTTTTTATTTCCATCATAACACAAAAAAGGTTCCAGGTTAATGATGTAGAAAACAGTATAGCCATTGTTTCTTGTGTGTGAATGTGCATGTGTGAACAGCGGTTTGAGAGGAGCAGTGATCAGTACTTACTTACTCAATGGGAACAAAGGAGCTGGCTTTATTGAGCAGCAACTGTGGAAAGCTTCAGCCCCCTCCCATTCAAAACTGGGATGTGCATCAATTATTCTGTTCTGTAACCCTTAAGCAACCCGTCCTTCCTTCCAGCTCTTTCTTTCTGCTCCAGTTTGAGGCAGATTCATATAATTTTGTCCCTGGGTACAAGTTAGGGAGCGGAGAAAAATTATATCACCCTGAAGTCACTTTAATTTAATTTGATTTCAATTCTACATAGCCTCTTAATGTTTTTGACATTTTAGGATGAATGTTTCTTACTAGACCAGAAGTTGTAAGCCATCCCCAGTTCAAGTATGTCAGCATTTTTTGGGAAGTTGTTGTAACTGTCAAATAAATTGGTAGTCTCAGCATTGTATTAAATGATTTAACAACATAATATTGTGTATTTGACCAGATTCCCAGATTAAAATTTTTCATTTATATCCATAAATCATCAATTTATACAACTAGAACATTACAAAACCGGTTCCCCAGCTGGAAAAATCCATCTTGCCCATTTAAAGCTGGTGACCAGCTCGAAATATGTTTTGAAACATGGTAGTTGGTAACTGGCAGCTGGTTGATCAGCTAAAATCAGCTCATGACCATCTTGACTAAACTGTTCAGCCAGCTCGACCAGCTCTTGAACAGTTTGACCAGCTGTTAATCCATCTTTTCTAATCTCAATATTCCAACAGGTACCTAGCTAAAACATTCGTCAAAAATTAAGAAATAATTTAACTTTTTAGCTATTTCAAACCCGAATTGCTTGAGTGCTGAAACTATTGTTGATAATCAGTGCAATTTCTGGTCAATCATGCATATAATTCCGCCCCAGAACTGTGATCAGATCCATTCTGCGCTTTTTACATCATTTTGGCACCCTTCATGCTAAACCATTGCGTGAAACAGAACACTGACGATGCAATGCAATGCGGGTATTACATTTAAACCAGACAGCACCATCGCGCGAAAGTGTAATGTATAGAATTCAAACCAAAAACAAACTGATTAAGGGTCGTTTATCGACATTTGTATTAACAATTCTTTATTTAATTGTGGAATTAAAATAATATGCTAAACAGTAATTAGACAGTGATCAGAAAAATAATAAAGAATATTTTTTTTGTCAATGTGTGAATTGTATTCCCTCTTGGCAAGACAAATCTCGCAACATCCCGTAATTCTATATGCTTTGTATTTCAACATTTCAACATATTAGTATCAGTTAGACTTTTATGCGAAACCTTTCATATGAGAGTACGTAACGTGCGTGCGATATGCCATTGAAGCTAAGTGTTTGCCGTGATAATCGTTGTTTAATGAAATCTTTGAAAAGTTTTGAAAGTTTGAAAGTTTTCCCCTTCTCTCAAATGTCCTCCTGACGATTTTTAATTAGTGTTATGAATTAACATCCATTACCGTCCATTATTGTGGGTGGGGAAATCCCAGGATTGGTTTAATTGCAAAAGAGTCCCCGAATGCTTGAGCAAAAGACTACATTAACACTAAATATGAATTAAAGTGCATTAGAATCGTGCATTAGACTTCTCTACTGCTCTTAGCAAATTGCATCATTCCCAAGGATACCGGAGGCCCTGAAAGTGTCTGGTCGAAGTGCTTCTCTTTTAAAGAGTGTGATGGATATGTGGGTTGAGCGGGTGATTTGCCTGAAGAACCGGGACATGCATCACGTGAGAAGTCTTGAGGAAATGCCAGGACCATCTGTGCTCGGTTTTTCTTGGGACTTGTTTGCCAAAAATGGGCTGTGTCGCCTACACGAGTTACAGGTGGGAGTAATTCCTGATTATTTTACAGTTATACACCAAACACTTTATTGTCTGCAAATATGCAATATCAATATATTACTCAGCAGGTAGTGTTGTAGTTAAAGAAATTTATACAATACTAGTAAGTATATTCGCTGCTGTTCCTCTGTGCAAGATACTTAACCAGAACGTGTCCAGCTGTGTAAACTGGTAAAGTGCAAAATTGTGATGTCTAAGTTACTTTAGATAAGGATGTATGCTGAGGAAATAAATTATTTACTGACTTTCTAGTCAGTAAAATGAGGAAAAACTGCTTAACTGGATCCCAAATGGAACAAAAGTGTTTATCCTAAACCAAACTTTTAACTAGCTTATTAAGGTATGGTAGAACCAATAAAAACATTGCAATCCTTTTTTAAGTGCAACTTAATTATTGTACATCTCATTGTTAAGTATTGTGAGACCAGTATTCTATAACTCACAGGAACACAACACAAAAGAATACCAGCCACATCATCTGAGCAGTTTAAAAATTCTTCTCTCAGAAATAACTGTGTCACTTTGCTAGGAATTGACTCAGGCTTTTGTTATGCTCAGCAAATGGGGAGTTGTGGTCATGGACTCAGGGTGACTTGCAATCAAACAGAGTAATTATGAAGTCATCTTCCCTGCCCAGACCATTTCCTACTTACTGTTAGAACATGATGACATTCCCTCACTGAGACTTGCAAAGCTATGTTTATGATTACTCAGCACAATGTTGAAAAAGTCTTGCAAACTTGAGCCCTGACCACGCCTTGGCAGTAGGAAAGAACATCTATTAGCCTGATTTAGGCACAGTGCACAGTGCGTCCAAGTTTTTTTTCACGGGTGGTCAATCAGAGATGCAAGATGGTTGGGGTATTTCTGGAAAGATCCAAGTGCTGGAAATACGGGAAATTGAAAGGCAGCAACATGAATTCCTAGGTGAGTGATTATATGAAATATAAACTGGAGGAACATTTATGATTCATGATTCAGCCCTATATGGGGCGAAAAATAAAGTAATAAAAAAATTATTTGGTTTTCGGAGGAGGAGACTATTTGCATGGGAGTTTTACCTGTTCACTTGATGCAGAATTGAAATTCCCTCATGTCTTTCTCTGTCTCTGCGTACAGTGAAGGAGAAGAGTGGCAGCAGGTGCGAACTCTCTTGGGGAAGCACATGCTGGTACCACAGGCAGTGGAAGAGTATGATGCAACTCTGAATGGCGTGGTGAGTGACCTTCTTGCCAATCTTCAGCAGCGCCGGCGCCAGAACCCCCATGGTCTCGTGACTGACATTGCTAACGACTTCTACCATTTTGGCCTGGAGGGTGAGTGTATTTCACATCATTGCTGTTGTTGGACAGTTTATGCTTGTGTTCATGTTCAGGCTAATCACGTGTGGTCTGGTTACGTGACAGGAATGGGCTGCTTGCCCTAAACCCTCTGTCATGTAAGTGTATTTCATATTATACCCTGGAGTCATGGTATTGGCTTACCAAATCGCAAAAACCTTATTCTAATTGGTTCTCCTCTTATCTCACGTTCTTACCATAATTATACCCCTAATGTCAAACCTAACTGTGTAGAGCACAGCCCTGGTTCCCCAACCTCATCCCCTAGTTTCTTGCTGAGTTTAACAACTTCTGGGCAAGAAAGTATTGTGAATATTGCCTCCTCACAATAAGAATGTACCAGTTTTACGATTTTATTGATTCATGCTTATAAATGTGGATCTCCTCAGTTGGTGAAATTGAAATTAAAGTTAAAGATTAGCAGCCCACTAGTAGCCCAAAGCAGTCCTTAGGGAAACATTAACGGTTAGCACGTAACGGTGAATCTTTCAAAAGGCATTTCTTCAGTGTTCTTTGGGTCCAGACTTGGATGCCTGGAGCTGCACTTTCTCAAGTCCATCAACACTATGTTTGCAATGACGCTCCTTATCATGGCCATGCCAGGCTGGCTGCACCGGATCTTCACCAAGCCCTGGAACATGTTCTGCCAGTGCTGGGACTACATGTTCAGATTTGGTGAGCACAGCCCTTGTTCCCCTAGTTTCCCTAGTAACTTTCATCAATGTATCACTATCATGATCATTCATTGTTGTGTGTTTCTAGCCAAAGGCCACATTGACCAGCATCTGGAGAAAGAAGCTGAAGGTTTTGCATTTGGAGAGAAGGCGAGGGGACACTCCCTGACTTCCTACTTGTCACAGCGAGGGCTTCCGATGAAAGCTGTCTATAGTAATGTGACAGAGCTGCTGCTTGCTGGAGTGGACACAGTGAGGATTGTTTGATTTTTTTCTTGCCCTCTAACCAAATCCCTTTTTATTGGGTTTAATCATTACCATTTATAGCTGGCCAATGGGCTGCTAAGGGTGTTCAGCATTGCTCGTATATTGATTGGGGTTACAAAAGCTGAGCTATATGTGGAGTTATACTGACTAAGGAAAATGTCCTTCACATAGAGGAACATTTAATTTCCCGGGCCCTTATCGGCTAGTTGCTGTCTGTCAGTCTCTCTGCAGAGGTTAACCGTCCCACTCATGCTGCTGTACCTACTTTCTGTAAAACCAGATCTCCAGCACCCTGTCCTGGTCCCTGTATGAGCTCTCCTGGCATCCAGAGACCCAGGCAGCTTTACAAGAGGGGGTGCAGGCAGTCCTTGGAGGTCGGATGGTTCCTAGTGCATCAGACGTGGCTCGGTTGCCGCTGATGAAGGCTGTGGTGAAGGAGGTCCTACGGTGAGGCTGCTCTCAAGCTCCCAGTCTCCCGCTTTCATTATCATTGTACCTACCACCATCATTATCTCACCCCCACATCCTGTACCCAACCCAGCCTTTTGTGATTAGCACTATCTGTCTGTTCCAGGCTCTATCCTGTTATTCCAGCCAATGCCAGTGTCATCTCTAATAGAGACATCCAGGTGGGAGGCTACCTCATCCCAAAGAAGGTTAGTCTCTCTATTATTGTTTTTGTATTTTTAAGGGACTTTATTCATTAAATATTTAGTGAATGACCCATTGCCTCCAGCTGTACCAATTACTCAGCTTAAGACTGTTGGAAATCAGCACTCAGGCCTTGAATGTCAGGCTTGTTTGTCTTAAAAGAGGTGGACACAGATTCCTTACCCACAGTGGTACCACAATATATATAACTGTGTATGTGTATATATATATATATATATATATATATATATAAATGAAAAAGAACAGAGAACATAGCAGACACTCCCTCCCCCTCTTCCACCAGACCCTCATCTCTCTTTGTCACTATGGAACATCCTGGGATTCCGGGGTATTCTCTGATCCAGGCCAGTTCCGTCCCCAGCGGTGGCTGAGTTGTGAGCAGGGCTTCCACCCCTATGCCTCTGTGCCCTTCGGTGTGGGCAAGCATAGGGCGGCGCGTTGCTAAACTGGAGCTCTCCCTGGCCCTGGCATGGATGTGTGTGAATGCTTTACCCATGTTTATGGAATACCACCTGCCTGTGTCAGCTAGGCAGTCTGTGCATTCAGACATCTGTATTTAAACATTTGTCCTCGGATGGCTGGACAATAGTTCCAATTTAGAATTGAAAGATAGCTGGAATGACAGCAGCTGCCATTTGACCTCTTATTCTTTCAGCTTGATTTGAAAAGCCTCGTCTTACTCCTTGCCAATTAACAGCACTTTGGTTTAATCACCAGTCTGAATCAGAAGAAGTAGACATTGGTGTTACATTCCAAGTCAGCCTAGAAGATACTTTGAATTTAAAAACTGTTATTTATTCTTTTTCTGTTCAGACATGGGTACACTTTATTTATTTATTTGTGTACTGTGTGTCTTCAACTGCATTGTTTTATTTATTAATGTTTTCTGCTGCTGATGTTACACATCCAAAATCCTAATTTTAATCTTTTAAGATTATACATTTTACATGGGAAATGTGGTTATGGCTAAACATACAAACTTACAAAAGCAATTGGAAATGATTCTACAAAACTGAATACTTTTACTGTTACTACTACGGATTTTTTAAACATTCGACATTCATGGATTTTAAACATGCGTTGCTTTACCCAATAGATCTATGGTAGTTTTACAACTCCAAGAGAAAATAACTCACAGTTAGATTTAGTTAATTTTGGTTGCTGAGAACTTGTCCTGGAGACTGAGATCATGTACCAATGATTGAACTTTGAGCTCTAACTTGGGGCCACACAGCCTGCTAACTGTCCTATTTAGACCACACAACAAAGAGGAATGTTTCCTGTGAGCTGTCAAGTAAGTAGTGTTACTATGAACAAGTGTTATAGGTAGTCATGCACTTAGTTTACCTTTTAACTGTTATTGAAAAATTATTGTAATATTTGTCAAAAACTTTTGGACTTAACCTAAAAATTATATTCACTGTAATAATTTTATTTTAACAGAAAAACTTAACAAGGTTAACATACAGGTTTGATTTCTTACAACTGTATTTGCACTTATATTTAAAAACTCTTGTGTAGGAGCATATGCCATGTCCTATCAGATTTTAGTGTGTTGTGTTTTGTGCTGGGCATTAGCTTCCGGGAGTATGGATGTCACGCATGTCACATGGGTGTGGGCGTGGGTAGTGTTCGAATGAATGCGGGAATATATTCACCTGTTCACAGGTATGGCGGCATGGAGAAGGGGTGAGTATGGAGAATGTGTTTTGTTGACCGCATATAACGCATTTATCGCCACTACCATGTGTTTATTATTTCATTAACATTTAATTGAAATAAAAGATCGAACAAAGTTGCTTGGAAGCTGGACTTTATTGTTGGCGCATGCAGCGAGTCAAGCAGTACAACGCTCCCTTACTTAGACTCTCAGTGACTTTTAGTTTGTTCATAGTCACTATTTTGTCAACAAAAACAAACATAAAGACATAGAACTCAACGAGCGCCACTTTTATTCCGTTTGGATCCCGTGGATTAATTGAATACGGATTGTTGAACGAAACTGAAATTACCTTAGATACGTGGAATCACGCATTACTCCGAAAAGTGTGCAACTGCAACGCCAGAGACTGATCGCAACGCGAAATACTGACCGGCAGGCCTGTGAAAACTCCCATTCATTCATGCTGTGTATTGTTTGATAGAACGCAGTTTTGGAAGACTATTTGCGGCGTGTCCATTGGGGAACGCTGTTGGCTTGTGAAAAGTTGCTTTTGCGTTGAAAGTAAGGATCTGTGGTTTCACAATGTCGTGGATATGAAATAAGCTGTGAAACCTAAATCGAACGTTTCGTTGCTGTGTGTTGTTGATGTGCTGTGCGAACTACTGAATTGTTTACCTCCTATGAAGGCATTAGGCTATGAGTGAAACAAATGGACGTTAATCCTTATATTAAGAGATATGCTGTCACAGGATTGGAAGTGGCTGGCTTAGATGGTGAGCTATTCTGTTAATTGCCCAGTACCTACACCCAGGAAAGCATGCCTGTCCGTAGGGGAAATGTCAGAAGGATCTTCAGAGATGGTCTCACTTGAAACATGTTCATCAACCAGCGATTGATTCGGAAATTCAGCTGCTGATGGGGACAAATGTGCCAAAGGCAATGGAACCACTGCAAGTAATTTGTAGTGTGAATGACGGACCCTGTGCCATCAAGACAATTCTGGGCTGGACTGTGAATGGACCACTGGAGGGAGAGAGTGGTGATGGAATGGATGTCGCAACAGTTAACAGAATCTCAGTTTTGAACTTGGATAAGCTTTGGCAGCAACAGTTTAAAATGGATTTTCCTGAATATGGACATGATGAACAACCTGGTTGTCAAAAGACCAAAGGTTCATGAAGCTTGTAAATGGTCACTACCAGGTCGCACTGCCTCTGAGAGAGAGTCAGGTGAACATGCCAAACAATAGGAAGGTGGCAGAGCAGTGTGCTTTAACTCTACAGAGGAGGTTCAGGAAAGATTTGTCATTTCAGCAGTACACAGACTTTATGAATGATATTGTCTCCAAAGGATATGCGGACCAAGTGCCTGCAGAAGAACTGGTGAGTGGTGATGGAAGATTGTGGTATATCCCGCACCACGGTGTTAACTATCGTCTGAAAGGAAAGATTAAAGTGATATTTGCTGTGGAGCAACTTTCCAGTGGACGTCTCTAAATGCTCAACTCCTACAGGGACCAGATCTTACTAGCTCACTGATTGGAGTCATGACTAGATTGAGGAAGCAACCTGTGGTGATCATGGCGGACATAGAGTCCATGTTTTATCAGGTAAAGGTACCAGCAGAAGATGTGGATCTGCTAAGGTTTCTTCGGTGGCCCAATGTTGACCTTACCCAAGAGTGGGTGGACTTTAAAATGGTGGTACATCTCTTTTGTGCGACTTCAGCACCAACTTGTGCTAACTTTGCGCTGAGAAAATGTGCTGGAGATAATGAAGGACAATTCTGTCAGGAGGCTATTGAGAAACTTCTACACTGCTTCTATGTGGATGACTCTCGTATCAACAGGCAGTGAGGAAGAGGCAGTGCTGCTCTCTCACAATCTGGTCTCCATATGTTCCAAAGGTGGCTTTAAACTGACAGTGGATAAGCAATAGGCATGCTGTGATGGCTATAATACCAGAAGAGCAAAAAATATAAAGGATTTGGATCTGCACCATGACTTACTTCCTGTGGAGTGAGTGTCTGGGGTGCAATGGTGCATTCAACCTGATACCTTCAAGTTTAAAATTTGTGGTGCAAGACAGACCTCTGGCAAGAAGAGGGATTCTTTCCATCATTAGTTCAATTTATGATCCTTTAGGAATCCTGAGTCCTGCTGTCCTCTCTAAGATCATTTTGCAAAGGCTGTGCAGAAAGGAATTTGGTTGGGATGACCCTATACCACCATCAGCATTACAGGAATGGATAAACTGGTTAAAGGAGCTTTGTTAGTTGGTTGCTAGGTGCTTAAAGCTATCAGACTTTGGAAAAGTCATTGCAGCACAATTACACCATTTTACAGACGCAAGTGAAGCTGATTATGGTGTAGTGACCTACCTGCTTACAGCAGCTACCATGGCAAGCCGCATGGACACTTTTTGGAAAAGGGAGTTGCGTATGCATCTTTAAGAATCGTTTTTTTGGAAGATGGTACCTCTGTGCTAAAATGCATCAAGAATGAAACCTCAAGGTTCCGTACCTTTGTTGCTAATAGGGTCTCCAGAAATTCTTAAAGCATCACAGGCATCTCAATGGAGGTATGTCATCTGTAAATCCAGATCGTTCGGCCGAACTCCTACCAGGTGATCCAGAGGTCAAGGTAAGTGTTGCAGTGAACGTTGTGCAGGGTTCAGAGAACGTGGATGCAACCACTCGTTTAATCCATTATTTCTCCTCTTGGACTCGTATGAGAAGGACTGTGGCTTGGATCGGGGCTTGGAAGTTTAAAAACTTGCTCTTGTGTCTTAGTCAGAACAGGAAGCAGACGTCTGACTGTTCTGGGAGGACCGTTTTATTTTGATTTGAAAGTTTTACTGACTGATTGACAGAGAGTGGTGGTCACTCTGACAGGCTATGTGCAAGGACCTCTGGTCTAGACTTGGCTTCAAGAAGAACACACTGATGGAATATAAAAAAGGTTGTTTTGTGATGACTATATTTCTTCATAAATTGTAATGTTGTAATTATTATAATGTGATGATAATTAGGGTCTGGGATGTAGGAGCCATATGCTGTGTCCTATCAGATTTTAGTGTATTGTGTTTTGTGCTGGGCATTAGCTTCCGGGAGTATGGTTGTCAAGCATGTCACATGGGTGTGGGCGTGGATAGTGTTCGAATGAATGCGGGAATATATTCACCTGTTCACTGGTATGGCGGCATGGAGAGGGGGTGTGTAGGGAGAATGTATTTTTTGTTGACTGCATAGAACGCATTTATCTCCACTACCATGTGTTTGTGTGCGTATAGCCTTTGCTCACTTTGCCTGGCTTTGCTTTGATTGTTTCAACATTTAATGGAAATGAACGACTTTTCAGCCTCTCAGTGATTTTTAGTTTGTTCGTAGTCTCTATACTCTGTAAATGTGCTTTGGGATGGCCGTCAGTCGTTAAACGGAGCATACAGAAATAACCTCAGGATTTTTTGCCATATGTTGGTAATGGGCTGACTTCCCCATCGAATGACTAAGAGCTGATATTATCACTTGTGCAAGAGCTAACGTATGTAGAGCAAGTGCGTGGAAACACTCGGTGACATAAGGAATTCCTCTGGGTCAACGTGTCACGACCCAACGCAGAGCAATATCCGAGAAATGGCTTAAAATAATTAGATCTGTTTCAATATAACAGCATTTATACCCAGAACGGTTTAAAAAAATAATATATTTTTTAAAATTAAATACTAAAATGTGCCTCGTTCAATAAGGAGTATAGCCGCTAGATGGCACTCTATTTCTTGGTATTAAGGAATAAAGTAAATGGAGGGCGTTTTGTTTTTTTCAGCGCAACCAGGTGCATACATGTACACAGCGACAGTTGTTGCATAGTTATTCAAATGCATACATTCTGTTACTGTTTAGTATTAAGACGTCTTTTCATAAGCAGCGTTAATAATATTAGTTCTGCTTTAAATCACATTGTAGGCTACTAAATAAGTGGAAGTTCGAGGACTATATAAAATCAACTATTAAATGTGTATATATATATATTTTAAATTGCGTTGATCTGTTACGGTGAGGATTAAATGGAATGAAGACCGGCTTTTTGAAACTGGGTTTCATTGCTCAACAACACAATCATCCATCTTGCTTATGAAACTTTCGTAATTCATTCACATTGTCTGTACACCCGCTCTTCCATCTAGAAATGACTAGAATGAAACGACCTGGATTGAGCAAAGTCATGTGGCATACTGTTGTATATGTCACGGCCAACTGAAATAGTTTACAAGAGCCATCAGAGAAGTTTTAGTGGAGAGGCAGAAATATCCACATTCCATCCAAATGCATGCACTCTCATTCAGTGGACACATTGTGTAAATTGTGATGTGTACCAATTTTGTGGATAAATCTCGGATTAAGGTGGTCAAAAGCGGCGACACCGTCACGCGGGAATAGTGATGTTCGAGCAACCCCAGTATGACGGATTTCCTCAGTGTGTAAGTTTGGTTTGCATACGACGACGGTGCCCTAAGTAGAATGAAAGTGGCATCCTGAAACACTTCTTTTTTAGCACCATAGGGTTTGCGTTTAGTCTGCTAGGCTTCGAGTCTCACAGTGGTCGAAAATAATGTATAACCTTCCGTGGTCCTAACCCTACATTCCTACGTTCTCTCATGGCATGGCATGGCATTGCTAGGCTGTACAGTAAAAAGGCGACTGTAAGGCACTCAACACTGAGCAAAATTCTCGATTTATGTAGAATATGCTAGAATAAGTACCCGACTTTGTACCCTCTCCGTTTAGCTTGCCAACGTTTACAGCCATTTTGACACAATTTTTGATGTTTCATCATTTTGCTACGTGATTGAAACAGACTTAAAAAAAAAAAAAAAAACCCAAACGTAATAGATTAAGCATTAAACTTCAATAAAAGAAACGCAGGATGTGGCCAGCCTGTTGTCTTTTATTAAACTGTGTTCCAAATTAAAGAACAAGACAAAAGGCTCTTTATCTGGGACGATGAAGTGCTTAAGGATATCAAGAATATTTACCGTTTTCCCCCCCGGTAAGTGATGATTCTTAGAAAAAATCTTATGCAAGAGTTGTCTCTTCAGACTTTAAACCGATTTTAGAAGCTTTTCTGGATAGTCTTAACGAACCCGCATAATTTAATCAGTTTTGCATAATTTCCAGTAGTTCCTTTCATCGGGATTTTATTTACTGCATCGACAAGTCACTTTTAAATTTTCTTATCTCTTACATACCAATCTCACACCACCATCACACCTAATAAAGGATTCAAACGTGACCTGGTTGGGGGTAATGATTTAAGAAATGGTTCGAGGTAGAAGTCTAAAGGGTTCTAAAAACATTCAACTGGATTTTGTAAATCACATCCAGAGATCATCTATTATTATAAGTTACACCAATGGTAATTCGGATCTTTCGTTTGCCACCAAACGGAATTAGAATATACATCGACATGATTTAAACACTAAGAATAACGATAGCTAGCTATAACATGATGCATTAATATTAGGGGGCATATTTATATGGCTTCGTAACTATAGATTTCAGCGTAGCCCGTTTAGAGAGGACGAACTCAAAGCTAACCCACTCGTTTCCTTCAACTAATTTTCAATTAGCGTTCCACTAGAATTATGATTGACATCTGAAAGCAGCCAACAAACAAATGAATTACAAATCATGTTAGCCAATACCTGGAGAGAGGGATGTGAGTTCGAAGACGTGTATAACTGGCTTTGTCGCATATTTGAACATGTGCCCTATTTTAAAGCTAGCTCTTGCTATGTATATAGTTTGAATTTAAAAGTAAATTACCATATCAGAAGGCACAGGTAAGAAATTATTTATTAGCAGTAGGCTAATATACGGAGTATGTCTTTAAATTGTTCATTTAACCATGGTCGATCTGGCTAGCTACGTTACTTAGCGGGCTACGTTAAATATAGCAGCAATTTAATGCAATCCGTAGTGTTTTGAACACACGTTATTATTTTTATCCAGTATTAAAGAATAACAATTTCACCATCTTTTCAACTCCGCTAAAAAGGGCGTAAATTGAGTTATTTCAAGTAATTGAGAGTCGGAAATATGATCTGTTACGTAGCATAACCCGGTTTATATTTTTTGGTTGAATGTACTTTTTTTTTTTTGTATGTTGAAAAAGTAATTTGCTATAATAGTACGGTGTTGGCGTTACAGTTGGAATTACTACCACATTGTTTATATGTCATGAAGCTAATGGCTTGTGACTTTCATAACATTTGATTGCTATTTAACAAAGAAAATAATGTTATGGAGTCAGAAGTTGTTTCCTCATTTGTACGTTATTGAATTGTTTCCGATGCGTATTAAAAATATATATTTAATATTGTGTAAACGATGTGTACTTTGTAAATTTCAGTTGAAAGTGCGTTGTCAAATCGGCAGATAACTCTACATGGAGGTTAAAGGCTGGTGCCATTGCTAATATTGGTTGCTCAGTAAAATCATAACATCGTAAGATCAGTGTCGTAATTGTAATTATTTTGCCAGTGTGTCACTCACTATATGGTACTTCCTAAATGTATGGTTTGGTTTCCGAATTTTACTCGACAGCCAATGGAAAATTGTCTTGCTGTGTCTGTTTCAGGCAGTGGTCCCTGAGTACTGACTGAAGTGTGCAGTCCAATCGAAAAACTTTTCTAGTAGGCAGTTGGCATTCAAAAAGTACATTCAAAATACTTTATTGGGTGAAAAATGTAAAAACTTTAAGTCATGGGGCATGATTAGGTTGCAATGATGAAATTGAGTTGGTGCTTTGTTGGAACTGGTACTGACCTTGAAGGAAAGTAAGTAAAGTTGATTTCTTTCTGGTTAGTTTTTATACTCCCAAAATAAGAAATCACTAGAAGATAATGACAGCTGATTATTGCCTCATGTTTGCCTTTCCGATATACATTGAGAGGACAACTTTTCGCCTAGTATGCCATTCAGGAACTATCTGGAGGTCACATTATGGTTATCCTGAACATGACTCTTCTCAGTTCCAAATGTCAGGAATCTTTTCTTATTCTGCCTTTTCCGCAATTAGTGTTGAGATGATCTTTGGACTCGCTGCCAACTGTAGTTTTTGATAATATGCATGCATTCCTACAGTGAGTCACATGGCCATGGCTATATAAAGCAGGCAGACTGACATCGAGGAATTCAGTTACTGTTTGTTGAACATTAGAATGGGCAAAACGAGTGATCTAAGCAACTTTGAACGTGGTGTGATAATTGGTGCCAGGTTTCAGTATCTCGGAAACAGTTGCCCTCCAATTTAGGAGTGGAAAAACATTGGCAAGTCTGATGAATCCCGGTTCGGGTTGTGTCATGCTGATGGCAGAGTCAGGATTTGCCGTAAGGCACGTAAGTCCATGGAATTGTCTAAGAATGGTTCCAGGAACATGACGGTGAGTTTAGTTTACTTGAGTGGCCTGTGCAGTCCCCATACCTCAACCCAATAGGGTTTTTTTGGTATGAGTTGTAACTGGCTGTTCACCCCATGAAAGTGCTACCGTCCAATTAGCAGCAAATGCGTGATGTCAGCATGTCAGCATGGACCAGCATTATGTTTCTGATAGAATCCATGGCCTGTAGAATTCAGGCTGTTATATCTGACTAGATATTCTGGTACTAGATGGGTTTGCCTAATAAACTGGCCACTGAATGTATACCCAATTGACAAGGTTTTCTGTTTGAAAGTTAACATTCAGTAACTTGTCACAGTAAATTGTGAGATTGAATAGACTACCTTTCACCATGTCCTTTAGGATTTAGGCTAAAAAGCACATGTTGAAACTGTGCTGCTTTTATTTTTTGTCCCATATATAAGGCAAGGTTACAAATTGCCCCTTGGTATAGTATTTGCATGTTAGGCTACATTCTGACATGCAATACTCGGTCAACCAGTATTGATAAAACGACATTGAGTTTAATGAGTGGTTAAATTAGTGTTACAGAATTAGAAAAATTGACGAACAAATGTGATTCTGTGAAAAATTTGTGGACTGAAAAGGACGCAGGCTCTTATTTTTGCAATTGTACTATTTTTCAAATGGCGGTGTTGAAATAGTCTTCTAAGAGAGTTACGATCTTACAATAAGCCTGCTCTACTCTAGCAAGTGATGGCGATAGTGGCAGCAGCTGCTCTGGTCTAGCCTGCAAATAATGTTTAATGAAAAATGTTTAATTGACAAGTAAATGATTTAATTCAGACCAGAATTCAGGCTTCCCTAATATGGTTTGCCCAAGATGTGTGTTTTTAATAAATGATTTTCCAAAGACATCTGTTGATTATTTAGTCTCATGCTCTTTGGCATTTGTCCTTGACACTGTGACAATTTTGTCAGCTGGTGTCTGTTCAAGTTAGGTTGCTGCTAATATGGGGGTTGAAACCCTTCAGGGGTAATTCACATTGTGAACCCACAGGTGCTCCTCTTGAATTCTGTGCTTCAAAAAGACAGATTTTTGGCAGGGCGTTCCACTTTCTGGGGCATTTATCCAACTCTGCCTGGCCAGAAGAGACCCAGTGCATGAGAACGTTGACCACTGGGGTTGTAAGATAGAGAATTATAAAAACGTACTGGTACTGGCATGGAGTGATAAAGGGTGGCTGTGACTGCTGGGAGTAAGTTGGGGAACGAGCAGGGCGTGTACCGTCTTTCACCTTATCGCTTAATACAGCACATTGTTTTCAAAGAAATGGTGACCAAGTGAAGCTTGCCTCTCTAGCCTTCTGGTTTATCTGTCTGTATGAATGTATGTGTAAACAAGACAAAAAATAAAACAACCCTTCTGCTGTTTCATTCTTTGGAAACTTGATACCTGGTTACTGTCCCCTTGGTTACTATCCCATCTCCCTCAGAGTTCGAAAACTACCTTTTGTGCCTTATTGGTTCCCAGGTTAATTGAACCCCTGTTAGTTGTCATAGGTGCTTTCCTTTTATAATAATTTGGACCGCGTCACGGTTGCATGCCAACCAACCGCTCTTCAAGCGGCTATTTATATGATTGCTCTTGATTTATTCAATGGGATCTGTGTTTAGCTACCTTTCTAGGTAATTAGCATTACGGTAATGACAATTTTAACGTACATCATTAGTCGTGATCTGTTTTAAGAGATTTGTTAACAGTTTGTTTTCCTCCCCCTTCAAGTCCACTCCGTTGACTGTAGAACAGGGGCTGTCTTAGGTCGTCCCTGTTGCTGTAGCAGTCAGTGCAGACTAGAGGGCTTGGTTGGTTGTATTACGGTGTTAAACAACTTGTTGAAAGGCATAGCGATGTAGGTCAGCACAGAAGCGGCTAGCTCTAGGCCTCGTGTCACATTTAAATACTGTGCTATGCCTCCACGGAAACGACAAACTCTTGCTTCACTGAAGCAGCCCTACTAAAGTTGGCTCAAAGGCAGGACAAAAGTTTGTTTAAGCTTAACTGCACAATCTCAACTGGTTGAGGTTATAGTGCCATGGACTTTGCTTTGTCAGAGTAAAGCTGGAGTTCCTATGGTGATATATATATTTTTTTTAATGAAAGCGTGAAGTTGGGATTTTACATTTACAATCTGTCATAATGTTAGGATGTTGTAAAAGGTGTCTTCTGTATGCGTTTCCAGACAGGGATCCTGCCCCTGAGAGAACTGAAGTCTACCCACTGCCCCCCAGCATCATGGAAAAAGACCAGGAGCCAGACCTTCCAGAAGGTAAAAGTTGCCAGGCTCCCCATCAGAACACAACCAGGTCTGGTACAGGTCCACCAACACACCCAGAAATACTGACATACTGCATCCTCTTTCCCTCACACAAAGCTGAATGTCCAGCCCTTGGGTATTCCACGAGGGACGTTGCTGAACTGTTCTTTTCCTAGCTGTTTCCATAGCATCAAGGGCTACTATCCAATGGGCTTTCAGGTCATTGGCTTTACACACCTGTGTGTATAAACTTGCCCCCTGGTTCTTGTTGAGTATTAGCTCCAGTGCACCTCAGACATAAGAACTGCCTGCACTTGGCCTCCAAATCCCATATAAGTGGCAATTTAAGATTATTACAGGTGTAATGCAAGTTTATGTGCCATTCTGGTTCTAGTTATGAGCCAGCAAAGGTGCTGCATACCTTATGCTCGTCAGCTTTACTGTAACAAACTTGAACAGGAAAATGGAGACAAGACTTCCTTGTTGATGTTGGCACAAGCTTGCGCAATAAAAAGCATAAATTCCATGAGGATTACATCCGCTGTGTAATCAGATTTTCAGTCTATTTTGCTGACTGCTACAGGTCGCAGTTTGCAGTGCTGTTGGTGGCTTTCATTGTTCTCACCTGTGCAATATTTAATGATAGCACAGCCTATATTTTCAAGTTCACGAAGACTTTTTTTTTTTTCCTTTACAAACCATAGTGTTAGTAAATCCTGTTGTATCCTTTAATCCTTGTATTCCTGTTGGCTGTAATTAAACAGAGAACAAGTATTGACTCGGCTGTACATTTGTCTGTCTCTCTCTCCCTGCTGTCTTTTCATTAAAGGGGAAACCCCTCCAGAGAATGGCGATATTCTGACCACACACACACAATACAGTTCCATACCTCCCCAAGGCTGTTCAGATTCTCAGAATGAGGCTTACACTACTTATTTTGAGGAGAAGGTTCCCATTCCAGAAGGCACTAGTCAGGTAAAAAGGCTGTTTTGGGATAATCCTCCTGTATTCCCAAAAGTCTTTATAGTCTACATTTCCCACTGTTTGTTGTTCATTTTTTAGTAGATTGAGTGAACCAAAATTTATATTTTTGAATATATTGGTGTAAATGAACATTAGAGTTCACACCAGCTCTCTCTTTCCTGTCCCTCTCCAGGCAGTGTTCAGTTTCCGAAAGCTGTGGGCCTTCACGGGACCAGGATTTCTCATGAGCATCGCTTATCTGGACCCAGGGAACATTGAGTCCGACTTGCAGTCGGGTGCCAAAGCTAAATTCAAGGTGCCTGGTCACTCTTGATCTTGTCTTGAGCACCATTATGAGGTCCAAATTCTAACACATGAATGACATCCCCAGCTGCTGTGGGTTCTCCTGGGAGCGACCCTCATTGGGCTCCTGCTGCAGAGGCTTGCGGCCCGACTGGGAGTGGTCACCGGCATGCACCTGGCTGAGGTGTGCCACCGCCAGTACCCCACTGTGAGTGCATACTTTCTCCTTCAGTTCTTGTGTGCGCTGACCGTATACACGTGCAAAGACGTCTTAGTTTTACCTACTCCATTTCCTCTAGAGCGGCTAATCTATACTGGTAAAAGTAACACATTTTAACTTGGAATAAATCACTCTAATTAATTGAAATGGTTTAGTTTAATCATTACTTCAGTTCATTGCTCTTGTACAATTGAATTTAATGTTATTGCGAATTGAGTGCAATTGATAAACATAAGTTTACTTTTATTAAGTTAACCGCTCATACCTGCCAGGATTAATAAATGCATCGGAGTATGGTTGGGTGGTTAAAACTCCTGTTGTTTATGTGGTCTTCTGTGCCCACCCTCCTTGTCAGGTGCCTCGTATCATCCTGTGGCTGATGGTGGAGCTGGCTATCATTGGCTCAGACATGCAGGAGGTCATTGGCTGCGCCATTGCATTCAACCTACTCTCCGTTGGCAGGTACACTGCTGGTCTGATTGGGTCAGGTACAGAAAAGGGGCTTCAAGGGATTGATGGTTCCTTTTCCTCAAAGTTACAAAGTCTGGCTCTTATAAAAGCAAGTCTGACTTTCGGGACGGGTCAAAGGGTTTGAGCCGTTCTCCCACCGATCCTCAGTTAACACAGGCAATTCCATCTGTGCAGAATTCCGTTGTGGGGGGGTGTTCTCATCACCATTATGGACACTTTTGTTTTTCTCTTCCTGGACAAATATGGTACGTGTCATCCAAAGGATGCCTAGTCTGGCTGCTGTGTTATTGCAAAACACCCCATCGATTGGCTTCATAAACTTCTATACCTCCAGTTTCCTAGACCGTGGTGGGTGACTGTTTCTATTTCTTCCTGCTCTAGGTCTGAGGAAGCTTGAAGCCTTCTTTGGGTTTCTTATCACTATCATGGTCATCACCTTTGGATATGAGGTAATCCTCCCTTTACCTGAAACACTGGGTGTAATTGTGTAGGGGTACATGACCCTTTATATTTCATGCCTTTGGAGTGTGTTCGTACTTAAAAACTTTGGTCTTAATCTTCGGTCCCTTTCTTTCCTCATCCTGATGTGGGATCTCCTTGATCTCCTTGACTCCCTGCCTCTCGTCTGCAGTACGTCACGGTGGGACCAAACCAGGGCGAACTGCTGAAGGGCATGTTTCTGCCGTACTGTGAGGACTGCACCCCTGTACAGCTGGAGCAGGCCGTCGGCATTGTGGGAGCTGTCATCATGCCGCACAACATCTACCTGTACTCTGCTCTGGTCAAGGTAGCCGAAGGCTGTCACCCCCACATTTCTTGGGAAAAATCTGAGTAGCACTGAAGATTACGGACACAAAAAGCTTGAAGGCATTTTGTATTTTGTCCAGTTGATCATGTGAGGAAATGCTATAATATTTCTTTCTAGTCCCGTCTGTCGTCTATGTACTCAAGATTACCGTGTTGGTTGAATGTAGTCTACAGCTGTAGCTTTTCTCGTTCCTCCATCCCAGTCTCGGCAGATCGATCGCTCCAAGAAGAAGGAAGTGAAAGAGGCTAACAAATACTTCTTCATTGAGTCGGCTATAGCTCTCTTTGTCTCCTTTCTTATCAACGTCTTTGTGGTGGCCGTCTTCGCCGAGGCCTTCTATGAGCGCACAAACATGGACGTGGTGAGTGTGTACAGGTTTCTGCACTCAGACCAGCTCTCTTGTAGTCTCTGTGTCAGGGTTTTACAGCTTCTCTCTCTCTCTGTTTCCAAACACTGTGTTTCAGCATTATGTGTGTAATAAATCTGGTAGCCCGCACACAAACCTCTTCCCTCTGGACAACAGTACGCTCCAGGTGGACATCTACAGAGGGGTAAGTCAGTTTATATTCTGATAGACTGAGTGATTGTGGCTTTCTGCATGTAAGAGTGGATTTTTAGGGAATGGTTTGCAGTCACATATCCACATTGGTATCTGTCAAATTTTTATATTTATCCTTAAGAGGCGTTGTGTCTGGACCAATTGAATATGATTTCACCTGGTGTTCCTAGGTGTATGTTAGCTGCTAATGAGAGGTAGCTCAAAAACCTGCAGACTCTATGGTTCTCAAGAACAGCTGCCTAGCCCTGGTCGGAGGATTGGTTTGTGTAAAGAGTGAGTTAAACATGGGTTACTGGGGATGAATGCATGAGAGAAGCTATGTCTCCCCGTTTTGGATGACAGGGGGTGGTGCTGGGCTGCTTCTTTGGCTCCGCTGCGCTCTACATCTGGGCAGTGGGGATCCTCGCCGCGGGGCAGAGCTCCACCATGACCGGGACCTACTCTGGGCAGTTTGTTATGGAGGTCAGTGGAACTTCTTAATGCGGGCTCTTCAGCGTCCAAGGGGTAGAAGTAATTTAACATTAAACCCTTCACGGTCAGTGTGTCACAGCCTGTCGGCCCCCGCTCTCTTCTTATTGGCTTCCCACGTCCTGAACACCCGCCCCCCCTTCCTCAGGGCTTCCTGAACCTGCGCTGGTCCCGCTTTGCCAGGGTGTTGCTGACCCGCTCCGTGGCCATAGTCCCCACCCTGCTGGTTGCCGTCTTCCAGGACGTGCAGCACCTGACGGGCATGAACGACTTCCTCAATGTGCTGCAGAGCATGCAGGTCAGAGAGCTGGAGAGAAGGAGATGGGGAAATTTCTCTGGATATGAACAGTTTTTTTGTTTTTTTGTTTTGTTAAAGCCTTACATTTTTACAGTTGAAAGTGTGACAGAGTGAGATTGATCAAAGGTTTGTTCAGGTACAGAGTGAACTAGGTTGTCGGGTTAACATGCCCCTTTTCTCCCTCTGTCTCCAAGCTGCCTTTTGCTCTAATCCCAATCCTCACCTTCACCAGCCTTTCCTCAGTTATGAGTGACTTTGCGAACGGACTGTAAGTATGCCAGCCTATTAGAGAAGCCGTCAGTGTTGGAAGCGGGTTCTATCTTGGACAATGTCCTCACTGCCTGTCACTCTGTGCAGGTTTTCGAAGATTGGCGGGGGGGTGGTCATCCTGGTGGTGTGTGCCATCAACATGTACTTTGTGGTCGTCTACGTCACTGCCCTGAATAGCGTGTGGCTATATGTGCTGGCCGGGATCCTGACCATTACCTATCTGAGCTTTGTGGGGTACCTGGTGAGTTTTACCCTGACAGACTGCTCATGTGGTAGTACTTGGGGATCTTTAACATTTTTCTGTGTAAAGGAATGGGCTGCAGAGCTGGATGACTGAGTCATATAAACTGTATTTTGCGGTTTCAAATCAAGCTCAAACCAAAGCTTAATTTACCGCCCCGTGCTGGGTTGAGTGAACCAGGAACAGGGTTTTTTTCTTTTTTTTTCTTCTTTTTTTTCATTAAATTTATTTTTAAATATTTTACTTTGAGACAGCAGCTTGTAATGTAATGTAAAAATGTTGTGTATATTATTATGTAAATTTATTATTATTGACAATTTGATAGTATCCAGAGGTGCAAATTTGCGTTCAATTAATTTAATTTTAGGATTTGTGTGTTTGTGTGGTGATGACTATGATAATAAAAATAATAATTTAAGAAGGTCATGAAGCATCCATTTTAGAATGGTCTCGTCGTCCAAAGTGATAGAAAAAGACCTGTAGAAAGCATTATTTTGCTGCCATAAAAATAACCTTTGAGATAAAAATGAAATTGTTCCCCTCGGTGGAGCACAACATATTGCGGGGTTTGAGACATGCTTGAGTATATGCTCTAATACGGTCTCTCCCTTGTCCTCTGTCCACAGGTCTGGATATGTCTGATCGCTCTGGGTGTGTCCTGTCTGGATTTTGGTGGCAGGGTAAGCAACGGCCCTACATTGTTCATAGAGGAGCAACCAGAGTTTGACAGCTAGACAACACTCAAGTGTAAAAATGCCAGGTTTTGTCTGTATCTGAGTGTGAGACTGTCGGTTTTAGGCCATTGCTGGGCTGACCATTTTTGTTGGAAATTAGGTTTGTGACCCTAATGAATCATATTAGATTCCTGTAGTTGGAGACCTCACTGATGTAGTGCTGGTTTAATCTGAAGAATAAAGTATGTGTGCAGTGTTTTATTAGAAAGTTTTATGCATAATAATCTAATCTTAATGTGGGCACTTAGGTGTCCAATGCAAAGTGAATTAAACCTTAGTTATCAGACGCAAAATCATTTTGGATTTAATGACGATGCCCTTGTTAACCCAGATCTCAAAGATGAGCTCATTTAATGACACCTCTGCTTATCCTTTACACTACAATTAACTCGCCCCCACTGATCCTTGATGGTTTTCATTCAGCATTCAGTGCAGCTATTGATACTGTGCGGTTATTGAGCTGGTGAAACTCTTTTAACGGTGTGAAGACCTTTCCTTCAGATGTCTCTCATCTCAGGCCTTCTCAACGTTAGTTGGCATCCGGTGCCTTTTAAATTCTTACACCACCATGGTGAGGGAAACATGTTTCATCTTC
>JAOYSI010059225.1:9117-41442 GCA_025775065.1 Hiodon alosoides
ACAGTACCTCACTGTACGTCTACTTGATTCTGACACACTTAGTTCCACAGTACCTCACTGTACGTCTACTTGATTCTGACACACTTAGTTCCACAGTACCTCACTGTACGTCTACTTGATTCTTACACACTTAGTTCCACAGTACCTCACTGTACGTCTACTTGATTCTGACACACT
Source organism: Hiodon alosoides (assembly GCA_025775065.1). NCBI lineage: Eukaryota > Metazoa > Chordata > Actinopteri > Hiodontiformes > Hiodontidae > Hiodon > Hiodon alosoides. Next base: position 9,295 of record JAOYSI010059225.1, read on the forward strand.
TAGTTCTGACTTGTTTGTCGACTATAAAGGCACCGAAGCTGAAACATCATGGTGAAATCGTGAAATGGATTCAGAGGATTGTACAAGGCGGCACCAAAGTTAAAATGGAAGCGCGATTTAAACAATTTACAACCACACAAGGGAGCGCACAAATTATGTATGGAACCCATTTATAGGATGTACATACCAGGTCTTTCCCCATTTTAAATACTTGCAAAACTAATTGCAATCTGCAATTAAATATAAGCAAATTATTCAAAGTATTCTCATTTGTAACTCAGCAATTATTATTCGTAGAAACTAGAAAGTTTAAAAAAAAAACTTTATTAGCATCTGATCTCTCAAGATCAAGTTTAATGATCTATTATTTAATTAACCCTTCAGGAAGGATGTTTCATTTGTACTTAATGCTTTATGTTGTTAAAATTGCATGTGTTGCAGTACTCCATAGTACTCCCTTTTTTTGTTACTCACAAAGTTTCTGTTTCTAAGACCAGCACAGCACTTAGCTTATTTTTTTTCCATGTTTGCATTCTGTTGAAAAGTTCTCTCCACCGGTAGCAAAGCACATATGTACTGTAGAGGTAGAGCACAGCAGGTTTTGTCTGTACAAGAAGCTTTCATGAAGGCAACAAAGAAACAATGAGATGTGATTCTTCTCACCGTGTTAGTTGTAATGGCAGTATTTTTTTAAAGGAATTCCATCACGTAGATAACATCTTGTAGAATGAGCTTTTCATCATTAAGTGGCGCAAAAATAGCGGAAAGTTTGTATGAAGGAGTTAATCATCGCGGAGAGTCTGCACAATCCAAGGGCTTCTTTGAGATCAAGATCCAGAAAGTTGGAATAATTAGTTTTGAGGCAGAATCAATTAATTTCTTGCTACAAAGGCCCGAGGCATGCTTAATGAGGTTAGCGATGGGATTCCAAACAGAAAAACAACTTTTTTTAAATGTTACTTGATTGGGATCTAATGTTTGGGGGCTTCTTGTTCACCCGTGCCTGTGATGCTTTGCGTTCTCCTTCCAGGAGTCATCATCAAGAGGAAGAGCGGCGAGATCCCATGCCCGTTGGCTGTGGAGGCCTTTGCGGCTCACCTGAGCTACATCTGCAAGTACGACGACAAGTACAGCAAGTGAGTAGCGCTGTCCGCCCCTGCAAACAGGAAGTGAGCCTGGGAGCAGGCAGACATTGGAACATTGCTCCGTTGATCGTGAAAGATTTCGGGTTAAAAAGACGACTATTTTAAAAAACACTGTAGTGGATTGAGTTTTGAAATTTCTCATTTTATATCATTACTTTTTTTCCCCCCCACTGCATAATCACTTCCTTCCGTTTCACCCGTGGAGAAAGTCCACGACCTGGTATCTTGTGGCCTGTGGTGTATGGGTCTCCACACAAATGAACAGGGTGGTCTCCTCCCTTAGGAACTAAGTAGGGTGTGATTGCTTAACAAGAGACATCATTACTGCCAGTTCCCATGACTCCCAAGTTCTGAGGTCATATGTACTTTAAAATGGTTATATTTCTGTGTGATGCATAATCCTTTATAATTATCCCTTACTGGTCTTGCGTCAAGATATACATTTTTTTTTTTCAAATTATAAATAAGGCCTGAAGGCTTTTTAATTAATAACTCATTTAAACTTGAGAAACAACACAACAACTTTTTGGATTTATCCATGTTAATTTCACACGAACCTCACCAGGGAGGTTGGGGAAAAACCAATAAGCTGGGTGCCACATGTGCAGTAAGCGTAAATACTGAAGAGATGAACCTCAGATTGACATTAGACTGACTCTGTGTGCTGTGGTGAGGAGAAGTGCTGTCAGCTCACATGACCGAGCCTAGCGCCTGCAGCAGCTTCTGTGGCCATATTCTGCACAGAGCAGTTTAAGAACAGATAACTAGTTTAAATGGTTTAATTAAGTGAAATGACTGGGTAAGTGGGAGTTTTTTTCCTGTCACACAACGGAAGCGGCCTTATGTAATTGTTTTATGTTGTCTTCTGCGTAACTCTGAAGGTTGCACGGAGAACCGATTTCCCAAGCAGAGGGTCGAATCAGCTGATGTCAAGGCTGGTCACGGATAACGAGGAAGAGCTTTAATTAAGATGCTGGAGCCCAGTTGAAGGCGGTTAATTTGGGGCTGGGGAGCACTTTTGTTCTGTCACTCGAGAGGCCTGCCACACAATACACACAATTCGTATAGAGCATTTCTTTCAGCTCTGCCTTTGTAGAGAGCACCTGTTTTGTGTCCCTCGATACAAACAAAAAATGCTCTCACTTTGTAAATGGATCCAAAAAGTCTCCAGGACACTATACCTACATGCGTTATTTTTTCTCCTCCTGGTTTGGAATTCATCTCAGCTTATGATACGTAGTGTGAGTAGTCTCCGCCTTGGAGCCACCCATCTCTTTTATACTACACAGCCCGCACAAGAGGTTCAGATCTGATTGGAGGAGAGGCACGTCCCTGTGCAAAATCCAGCTCGGACAGCAAGTGCCTTTACCGACTGAGCCAATCGGGGGGCCACCTGAACTTACACAAACGATGCTTTAACACTGCTGGTCTCGCTGCGTAGCGGTTGTGTTTGTGTGTCGTGCTCCACACCGCTCCTGAAGATCAGCGGCACTGCAATACAATTAACGCCAAGAATTTTATTCTGGGTCCGCTGGTGGCGCTTTAAAAACAAACAAAAAAACACGGTGACATATGGGCCACCGTTGATGTCTGCCATGACCCACTAGCAAATGGAAATATCCTTTCCTGTGTTCCAGTTTTATTGCACACGGTAGTGTGGCATTTGTGTTTTTTTGTGCTCCTCGGAATGGGGTCAAAGCCCCCTGCGTGTGCCGCCGGGACCCGGGAAACCAATCAAATGTCACCAAATTAAATTTCTCTCGCTCTCTCTCTCTCTGTCTCGCTCCACAGGTATTTCATTTTCCACAAGCCCAATAAGACCTGGCAGCAGGTGTTCTGGCTAACGATCAGCATGGCCATCAACAACGCCTACATCCTGTACAAGATGTCCGACGCCTACCACGTCAAGCGTTACAGCCGGGCGCAGTTCGGGGAGAGGCTGGTGCGCGAACTGCTGGACCTGGACGACTGCTCGCCCACGCAGTGAGAGACTGGGTGGGGAAGGAGAGAACTTTGGGCCGTCACACTCCCACTCTGGCACATAGGTCCCCACTCACACTCACGGGTCCCCACACACGCTCACACTCACACTCACAGGTCCCCACACACACTCACACTCACGGGTCCCCACACACAGTCACTAACACTCACAGGTCCCCACACACACTCACTAACACTGACACCCACGGGTCCCCACACACACTCACACTCACAGGTCCCCACACATACTCACTAACACTCAAACTCACAGGTCCCCACACACACTTACCGGTCCCCACACACACTCACACTCACGGGTCCCCATACACACTCACTCACACTCACGGGTCCCCACACACACTCACAGGTCCCCACACACACTCACAGGTCCCCACAAACACACCCGGGGCGCTCGCACACATACACACACATACACACGCACACACAAACACTGGTCTTTGAACACACACACATCACACATCACACCAAGCACCTGACATAACCCTGGCCTCTGAGAGCCAATCTGCTCTAACAGTGACCCAATCAAAGTGACCAGGTACTTAAAAAAAGAAAAAAGGGGGGGCTGGTAAACAAAAGCTCTTCCAGAGGTGGTGGGTTACATCGCCTATTCGCTAACAATGGGGTTGACTCTCTCGGAAGCCATGAACCCTTCCAGAATCATCGCCACATAGTAACAGTGGCAGGCTGCATGATGAAAAGAGTTTAGAGTAACGTGATTTCCTCTTTTATGTAGAAATTCACTGTGGTCTTATTTTTGAATTAGAGTAAAAAGAAAAAAGTGAGACGTTGGTAACTTCAGTCAAGTGAAGGGATCCAACGCTGTTTCTGTCTCCAGTGAATGCGTGTATATAGTCTGTGTTTTCTGGCACGATATCTGTAGTGTGTTGTCAAAATGAAAGGCAGCTGTCTCCCCTCAAAGGTCACGCAGCCAGTATATATGCAGTATGTCCCCAGAATGAAATGGGGGGGCAGGGTTACTGCAGGGCAGTTTAAAAAGGTTCCCCCCCTTTTTCTCAGAACTAGCAACCCATGTATCGATTCATGTGAAATGTAGATTTCTGTCTGAACTAGATGGGCACTGCCGTGCGGCTGATTCTAAAGCTAACATTGCCTCCGTTGTGCCAAGGATGTTAAGGGTTGACCGAGCTTCATCTCAGGCTACGTGCCAGGAACGAGGTTGATGGACAGGATGGAGCTGTATTTAGCCGTCCTTTCCCATTAGAAGGGGCATACACTCAAGCATCTAGCTTCTTTCGAAAAGGAAAAGATCTGGTTTGCAAGTGTGAGGAGAGGGATTTCATATGTATCACTGAAATCCACTAAAGGCACATCCAGGCAATCTCCGCTTCTTGGTGGCGTGAAAATGAGGCTTTTCTCCAGCCTCTCCCCCCTCACTTGGATTGATCGCCATGCTCCGCTCAGACCGGTGAAGTGATGTTCAGCTGCAGTGTTCGTTCCTTTCCCGGAGTATATCGATCCACAGGCAGAGCCCAACAACCCTGTGTATGAAGGCCAGCCTTCCAATAACCAAATGCTCACACGGGACCGAATGGACCGGCCAGCACGTATACAGTGGCCCGCCGTTCTGCAGAGCTTTATTAGCATAGGCAATACAATCCTGCATCTCAAGGCTGAGAGACTGCCTCCGTCAGCATGGTGGTTAACTATGTATTTACAATGTAGTCATATTAAAAACATACACTTAATCCATCTGGATGTTCACTAGTTTAAAGTAATTTAATTGTTCAAGGGTACAACATCAGTGCCTCACGTCCGCTCTTTACCACCAGGCTCCCCCATGATGCATCTGCATTTTATTAAATATGACAAAGGGCTTAGAGTTAGACGAGAGCAGCGTAATGTGTTCCTCTGTAAAATAACATCAGCAAAATAGATTACATGAAAATTACAGACCCAGTTAGCCTTGTTGCCGCAATGCCCGAATGCCGGGTTAAACCGTGAAGTCGGAACATGAGGGGTGCCATGAGGAATACAAATGAAGAAACCCGGCGCACTAAACGGCACGGGTAGGGCGCAGTTTGGGGGATCGGGCTCCCCACGCGCCGTCCTCTTCATGCAGCCCGCTGCTCGTCTTCGGTGCCACCCGGTCGCCCGCGTGCCACAGAAATGTTCCACGTCTTGGCAACTTAGCCAAGGGCAGCAGGTAGCCACGTGTGGTTAAGGACCAGGACGCGCAGGTTGCAGATTGACATCCCCACGAAGAGACAATGTTGTTGTTACTGCAAAACGATATACTACGTACGACACAATGAATAACAGCATCATTAAGGTAGCCTCTTTAATGCTATTACATAGCTATAGCTCGCTTGCTATTAGTCTTGTAAAAGCACAAACCTTCAAATCGAAATTCTTCATATACAATATTATTTTATCCTCTCTCAAACACAGGACCATTTTCTAGATAGAGACTTTAAATCCCCGGCTTGTTCCACTTACTGTGTGACTACTGTCAGCAAAACAGTCAGGATGGGAAGATATTTTGCCTCTTGTTCCGTGTTCGTTGGCATTCCGTCTTGGCCAGGTTTGTTAGGGGATAAACACTGTGAATTCACAAATGTAGACCACGGGAATTTAATTTGTTAATTTGAATTAACTGGAATATTTAAAATTGTCCACATTGATTGCTGGTATCCTGTATGTCTTTGTGTTTGTATTATAAAGAACATATTTCTGTGTCTGAGAACAGGAAATGTGGAAGAAAACATTAATTTATTTATTACATGTAGTGACTAGGAGGTAAGGCAACTTTATATATAAAATAGTTATTGTTTGGGTTTTGAACATATGTCTATGCCCTCACAGTCAGCTTTGTGGTTGTCTTTATTTTGAATGGTCCTTAAAGAACATGTCCAAGTCTGAATCAAACCGTTCTTGCCATCCTGTCTATAAAGCTAAACAATTCTCATCAGCCACTGGTATTAACATCACATATTTTCGACATGGTCAAAGACATTTTAGCAAAAGAAAAATAGTTATAACAACAAAAAAAAACTTGGATAACCTCCGTGAATACGGTCAGATTAAGATTTTTTTTTGCCTGCTGATTCGAAGCAATTGGGCTTGTCTGGAGAGTAATGACACCTTGTGAAAAAGATGTTAGATTGCTGCATGTCTACTAATAATAGCCACACAGATGCGGAAAATAGGCCCTGCTATTATCACCGTCCGACGGTTTCCAACTGCGTGTGACATTAATGATCCCCTGTTAAGAGCAAGAAACCACGGAGAGGGGGTTTCCTGTCGAGATGATTATTATTATTGTTATTATTATATACTAAAATAAAATACGTCTGGAAAACTTTCTGCAGCGCATAGCGTGAAAGCTAGTGGGGTTGGCTGGTACCTCTTTCATAACACTCTTGAAATGTCTTGTGTACCAAAAACCGGCACTGAAACTTACACTCCAGAAAGAACAAAAGATCCTCCGTTTTTGGATCGATGTAAATCATTGCAGAATTTCTTTTTTTATTTAAAATCTCAGGTTAAAATCTCGGTGTGTTGTCTTTAGCGTAGGCCTAATATATTTTTGGCACACTTATAAAGTGATGGCTACCATAGAAAATCTTGTCCTTGGTCCTGGGACAATTGAAGAGATACGTGTCGACGTTACTTTAGAATGTCCTGTCGGCTGTAAAGGAGTACGGAGTCCCTCTGGTGACATCACCTGTTAATAAAAGTATTGAGTGGCCACCACTAAATAATCTCATTCCCACGCATTATGATCCCATTCCCACGCGTTACTAAGTCGTGGCCACTCAATATTTTTATGAACAGGTGATGTCACCAGAGGGGCTCTGTTAACGAGTGCGCTGGACAGTGCCTTTTTGTCTTCACAAACCATATGTTCGTCTTCCTAGACCTGCATCATGTTCTTTAAAAAAAAGTTGATTGGTTTAAGGTCAACGATTAAACTACATTAACCATAAGTCTTTGCATAAAGTGTTCTGAAGAACATTAATATATTTATGTGTCGTGCATAAGTTAGCTTTGGATTCAGTGATTAAAAAAAGATGGTTGAACCGTATTCTACTGAATGAGTGAATACCTTGTAGTAGGCCTACGCAATCTTCTACGGACAGAATGTTATGATTTAAAAAATAACCTGTATTGAGTTTATCTTTTGGTAGGTCCTGGCCATGCTATTTGTGGGTCATTACTTCATATAGATGCCTGAACGTGCTTGAAGTTATGCTAGATTAGCTACAACTGATGTCCTACGGAGGTAATGAGAAACGTTTTTAAAATGCACACGTTCCCTTTTCCGTGTCTAGAGCTGATGTGTGATGAGAGCATGGAATGATGTGTGGTGTTTACCCATGTAATCCCTTGCATTCTTTGAAAGGCATGGACAGTCAGATATAGCTTTCTAAAATCGATGTAGCCTATATTAGCGTGATTGTCCTTGCAATTCCCAACGAGGTGCGAATCAACTGATGGTCCAAAAAGATCTAATTAGCGAAATCCACTGATTTGAAATCCACTTCACATGTTACCGTCCTTATCGCACGACCCACAGCAGTCTGTCAAAGGCAGCATAAAGCTGCTCACCCGAACAGCTTTTCAACACCAGTGTCACCTTCATGAGTTTGAGGAGCTGGGATGTAAACGTAGGGAACAGGGATGGCGTGCAGAGTGGCTAATTATCACACTCTCTGGCGCTGTTCGTCACCAGACCCAAATCTCAGTTCAAATCTGCTGTGTTCCTGTCTCTAAAGAGAGAATGCTTTGGCATTCTCTAAACCAAAGGCTATGAATTATTTTGTGTGCTCATTCGTGTGAGTGTAATTAGGCATCCTAGCATTGTTTACTGATGTTTTCGTTGTTATGCCAGTTTTTGTTTTTGCCAGTTAAGCAACCCGCAGTAAACTGGAGCTTTACTAGTTAAGAGTATTTTTATATATGTGTACACTGAGATTCAAATTAGAATTATTGATTATTTGCTCAATTGATTAAACCTCAAATTAAAACCACCCACCTGGCATTAGCAATTTTTCATTTTGATTTATTTTCTAATTACAGGGATTTAAATTTAATCTGGCCATAAAAATGAGCGAATCGATTGCTCTTCATAGTTTACGAAACCATCCACAAGCCATCTAAAATTACTAATATTTTTTAAGACGCACATTACTTTTCGGCACTGAGAGCATATAATATGGCACTGATAAAAATGTAGTATAGTGTATAACTGATGAGGTAGTGGAGGGTATATTTTAAGACATGAGTTTTGCCTCTCACTTTATTAAATTAAAAAAATAATTTTGCTGTGTATTTCTTTAAAATGATAAAAGTTGTTTTTTATACGATTTAAATATGTATTGATTTTGGGTATATTTCTTAATGGGCGATTTGACATGCACTTCCGTATGAATTATGCTCATTTAACTGAGAAGAATTTAACTGACCTCAGGGTTCCTACATTGGAAAGAATTCAGTCCTGGTGGTGTTGTAAAGGAGAAGTATACAAATGAATATACACTTTAAAAACTTGATAGGTGCTGTCAATTCCATCAAAGGTGTGATATTAACGACCTTGTAATGCAAACCAACATGTCAAATGTATATAACGTGTTTAAAAAATAAAAATAAGATTGAGACTGTGATAAAAAGAGAAATTCATGTCTGAAGGGGGTCTAAAAGCCAACGTTGTTAGGTGTGTTTTAAAGTGTCCATAATAATAATTGTGCGTGCGTGTGTGTATTGTCCAAGCTGGACAAAAATGCTTAAACAGTGCAAGAAATGTAATCTCATCGCTGTATCAGTTAGCTTAATCAAAGAAAAAGAAAAAACTGTATTGGATATGTTGGAACTGCTTTATTGTGCTGTAGTGATTGCCACAATATTTGTCCGTGTCCTTTGCCATGAAAGCAGAAAAACGAGCGATGATTTGGCTGGAATCTGTAGAAGGGAGTGTGGCGTGTTAACACGCCGTAAGCAGCGTGGTTTTGGCGATCCCAATGTGAGCGTTGTACCAACGGAGGGCTTACTTCTGCACTGACTTTTTATTGTGAATGTACAAGCACCTCTTTAGTTGATGTGACACTACATGGATTTGCACACTTCAAATAAATGTTTGATTTTGAAAGAAAAGTGTCCAATAATTAATTGCCGTTTAGACAGCACCGAACTATACATAAACGGACACCTGCTGCAAAGGGGTTTTACGTTACCGGAGTCCAGTTGTGATAAGAACGACAATGTACCGCCGTGACAGAACGTACCGTCGTGACAAAAAGCACATACCGTAAATGTTAATTACCAAGCAGACGTGAGCAACGCTTTTCCGCAGCTACACCCTAAACGTCTTATTAAAAACAAGAACAAGAAATAGTTTTTAGTCCTGCGATGTTATGTCTGACTTCTAGGAGGGGAAATATTATATATAAGTTAATATATAGTAACTTAATATATAAGTTTTTTCATGGCACAGAATGTGAAACATTCAAGCTAACATTTCAACGTCATTGCTGTCAGTTGAAGTGTCTTGACATTTTTAGCAGCCGTGCTTTTCGCTTTTCGCAGACACGAGAATTCTGACATGCTGAATACTTTTTGTTCCCATTGCTAATGAACATCACAGCTAAACAGAAAATGCTTTCCTCTTTATAAGTGGATTGGCGGCTGAGAGCTGATGTAGTAGAGTACGATTGTCATACAGAAACGACCCGTCAATTATTAAAAAGTGGAGCTCTTAACCTCTCTGCAAAGGCCACTGCCGGTACTAGAGAACAGGTCTGGCTGCAAAATGCCAAACGGGGAATTTACTTATATAAAACTGGTAGATAATGTGTTATGGTTTAATTAATTAATTAATTAAACTTGTAAAGGCTTGGGAAATCTTTTGCTATGCAAATATATAATGTGTTCAGGCAACGAAGTGGATAGAAGTATCAAAATATTTGACAAAACTGTTAATGTGATCTTTTGCTCAACCAAACAAGTGCTGGACTTTCTGCGATTGTGTTCGAATAGTAAATAGAAAATTCACAAAGTCACAATTCAAATAGTTGTTTATGTATAAACGCATTTAATTTAATTTTCTTGTCCTCATTCAAAGTTAAATGTTTGCCATATCTATAAAACATAACAATTACAAGCGCTTTACAGTAGACCAGACTACATATTCTGTGTATGTAATGTTATATACATATACATATACATATACATATATATATATATATATACATATATATATATATATATATATATATAAAATCACATCACGTTTATAACCGATACCCAGTCCTGATTACCCCCACCAATGTGAATTTAATAATAATTAATAGCATATTCCTACAGTGATTAATATTCTCTTTTCACTGGAACCAAAACATACAAAATAAAGCAGTAATTGTCCATATTACAATGGGCTCTTGTATTCTGTAATCATCGACAAACAGTTGCACAAATGTTCTGATAACGTAGATAAAATGGTAAATAACTTTGGCACACTGTGCAATGTAAACATTTCATCCAATTAAAAACGATCAAAGTAACCGTTCATGAATTAGGTCTTTTCATTTTCTTTATTAACTTTAAAATGAAGTTGTTTTTATGAGCATCTTACAAAAAAAAGGCTTTACTCACTATTCTTATTTTGATACCAACATTAACTTAATCACATAGACACGTCAGTACAGTTCGCCTCTCTGTTTGTTTACTGTGACAGCAACCAACAAAGTTCTGGTCCCCCACTATATTTGTAGTTTTTTTGAACAGTGCCATTTTCAGGTGTGCCTCATAGCTGGTTCAACAGTGATAAGGGAGATCCAAACGTCACAATATCCAGATTCGGTTCGGTTGGGTTCCTTGGGCCCGTAGAGCTTATAGCCTAAGGGCGAGTTGAAAATCATTTTGCAGGGTTCCCTCCTAAGACATGCTAGTACCCCTCTGTATTCGCAAAAAGTGTCACTGACACAGAGCGATGGGTTCCAATTGTACCTGTGAAGATGACAGAAGAAATCTGCCCACCGTTGTGATCCCAGGCTTCAATGAAACAGAGGATTGATGATTCCTGTTCAACAGAAGCTGATGTCGAAGAGAGGGACATGTACAGGACTACTAGGCGAACACAGAAAAAAAATTATGCATTTTTACATTTTACTTAACAGGTAATGAGCGTTTAAAGAATAAATTAAACCACCACAGCGTTGGAACTCCTAACAGAAAAAGAAACGATAAATCATTGTTTCCTTCTCTAAGCCATGGGCTCCTTTGGCCATCACATTAAAGGAAGGCTTGGGCTTGTGCAGTGCCACACTGTAGATGCCTGTGTAATCAAACCCAGATGTTCCACAGTGGGTGTAAGCTCAATTACAGCCATTACATCCACACAGGAACGCCTTATTGCTTCTCTCCCCGTCAGCCCGGTAAATAGGCAGTTTCTTTGCTTTCTTTCAAGTTTTTTTTTTCCGTTTTTTTTTTTCTGAAAGCCGGTTCATAGGCACACCAAAGCAAATACATACCATAAAAGGCAATAGCCCGTGTCACTTACGAGATCGATAAAAAAAATAAAAATAAACCCAAATAAAAATAGGCTTAGGAATAAGAGACACTCAAGTATTGGTACAACGTGTAGCCACAGTGCCCCGCCCCTTTAAGCGTGTCACCCTTTTATGTTAGTTTAAGACCTCCAATACGGACCATCACCTAGTTCAAACTGACAGCCCGCAAATGTAGACAGGACTCCGCTGTACAGATCCAAAACAACCAACCAATGGTCTCTGAACGTTCAGTTTCCGCCTGTAAACTGTAGCGCACGCCCGCCCGAGGTCACTTTGCACACGGTTAATACAGTGATATCACCAATGGTCACACCGAGCAGAGAGAGAACACTAAACAAGTAGATTATTTACTCATACAGGAAAAGTCGGAAATAAAGAAGAGATTATAAACAGAAAAATCACTTCATATTTAGTTCTTCAGTCAATTACTCTACATAGTGTAATTAAACAGAATACTTCTTTAATGTCTGTTAGAAAAACAACAGTCTAATAGACAATGCACTGTTTTTTTGTCCTTAGATTTTTTTCATTAAATCAATAATAATAATAACAATAATAATAATAATAATGATTGATGAAAATATATGTATTTTTCTATGTTTCATATAATGGTGAGGATAACGGGGCACAGTTAAATACTAAACACGAGTAGCATCCAGTGCTACGTGCCATTAAGATCCAGCAGCACTACACCCTACACATTCCTTGCCAGGCTCATTAATGTACAAGGCCCCATCAGAAAGCGTTTTTTCTTTTATTTTACATCGCTCTCTCGTCAAGACATTGTGACTGGAAACAGAGTGACGCCTGGTGTCCATCATGGAAAACCAACTCCAACGTCCTTTTCCTCCCGCACGCTTGTTCCTTTTAAAACCCTCCTGCAAGTTTGTTCCTTTTAAAACCCTCCTGCAAGTTTGCCACGCAGGACCGAGCACCACTTGCAGCCACCAGAGGAAGTGCTGGACTCCAGGAGTTTGGTCGCCTTTCCGGGGGGAAACGGCGCCAACCGACCCAGCCCCAAATCACCGCATGGGGCTCAGGGGTCGGGGCGAGTCGCTCACGGGGCAGACACTATCTGGTGAGAAAGCCTCATGGAGGAGGATGTCTTTTACATTCGCCAAGATGAGAACAACAACAAAAAAGAAGAATGGTCAGATCCATTCCAGAAAAGCAGAAATATTCAGTGAAAAGATATTTTAAAAACTAAGCCCAAAAAAAAAAAATTCAATCCAATCAATTTTTATCAGGAAAAAAACTGGACCAAGATGGAACACTGTGGTTTATATTTGGTTGGAAATCATTTTCAACGTCATCAGGTTTATTATAAATTTTTTCTTAAATTTTTTCTTTTTTTTTTTTTTTTTTTTTTTTTTGTAAATCCCAGGCCTCTCTGTTAATCCATTTTTCCACAGGTCCCTGTCTCTAGTATGTGCTGGGTTTGTTCTGGGTGGTCGCTCCTCAGCATATGGGGCGTGGCAGGGTGAGGGGCTGTGGTCGGCGGCGGTGGTTGTGGGGGGGGCGTTCTCTAGGACTGCAGGTTGAGGGTGAACTTCCACTGCTGCGTCAGTGAGGGGCTGCACACCTCCACTGTCAAACCACCACTTCGAGCGCTGTGGCTATCCAGACACAGGTTGCTGCCCAAGTGCCGGAGCTTCGAATTGGTCTCAATCTGCTCCCATTTCTGCAACGCAAACAGACGGGAAACGTTCCCAGGTCACCTCCAGCTGCAACCAATCCTGAAACTGTCACCTTACATATTAACACATTAAGGTAGTTTATCTAAGCGTTCCTATTTGTATTTCACAACAAAATGAATAATCTGCCTCTCTCAAATCGCTTGCATGCTTGAAATTAGCATTAAAGAATCACAATTTTAAATACTGCTTGCTTTTACTGGTTCCAACCTGTGGTCGGCAAGTTTCCAGGGCCAGGGTTTCAAGCTGTCAAAGGACTAAAACACATTTTAAATCCCCTATTGTAGCTTTAAATTGATATCTTTTTGTCACTGTCTGAACTATGGAATTTTATTGAAAATGAAAGCTTGTTTGGGAAATATTAACTAGCCTCAGAAAAAGCCTCCTGCAGCTCGGGAGTAAATCCATTTGTCTCACTCACCTGTCTGCTGTCATTTTCCCTGCAGCCCTGAAGCTTGATCTGCGAGCCGGCAGCCCGGTCTACCACGGTCAGACACAGGTCCATGTGTTTGACCGACTTGTCCTTGGTCAGGGCCCATTCCTGCAGCGGGAGAGACAGAGCAAAATGATGAACCCACCAGGTAGCAAGCCCGGCTCCAAGCCCCTTCCCGGGCAAGCGGTGTGTTGGAGAGAGCAACCGTTGTCCGCTAATCTCGCCGTTGCTTTGACTGCAAGTGAAGAGGCTTTCCTTAATGTTTTTTCCCCCTTTCTTTTTGCTAACCTGGAACTAAACAACAAGACCCTGCTGTGTTTGCACACCTTATGTGGAGAACACAATGCTGACACCAGTGGTGCTCTGGAATGCCACGGTTCTCGTCCAATGTTTGCCTCATGAATCGGTTGGGCACCTGCGTGTGGGACTGTACCTGGTTGCCACCGGCGTTGTGGCACTCGTATACCCCCACCACACCGTCGGCGAAGTGCCCCAGGGTGTCCAGGCAGTTGCCCCCCTGCTGCAATGCGCCAAAGGCAATATCCTGGTGGTCGGGGACCCTGGCAAATGCAAACGCGGCAAATATCCCAGTTAGAGCGGCAGCCCTGAATAAAAGGTCAGGGCATGTGCAACACCAAAGCCCGCTATCCACCGCCACTACAGGGCCTAGTCCATCCTGATTAAATGCTAACGTGGAGGCGTTACCTGCCATCGAGGGTGTAACATTTTAACCCCCCAGAGGACGCACGGACGACGGACCGGCCGGCTCACTCATGCCAGCGACGTGCATGTCGAAGGGCCCGTAGACCACAGGTAATCACAGCACATCTCAGGCCTCTCACCTTAGCTCAGGGTAGACGTTCTCTAGGTACCACTTGAACGGCTTGCAGCCCAGCCTCTTCTTCATTTCCAGCCGGCTTTGAATGCTAAAGAGCGCACAGCAAAAGGCACCAATGAGATCTGATCCGCATAACCACTCACCTAATTACCCACCACCACCAATCACACTCAGTGGAATTTTTTTAATTAAGACATATGGCTAGTACTTTGCTCAAAACAATTTTGTTTTGCCCAAACCACAGGAATACAGATTATTTAAACTGGATTGCAGCTCTAATTAATGGGATATTCTAGGGAGGAAAGCAAAGTCACTCTGATATGGCAACATTCATTTGTTCTCTCACATGGCTGAAAAGCTCCCATGGGACTTGCCAGTATTTTTTTTGATAAAAGGACAACAGGTATGAGAAAATGAGAGAAACTGACTTCTATGGACAGGTGGATACCCAGCTTGCCAATGCCTTCTGAGTTTACATCAGCTACATTATGAGGTCTTGCATCCGAACCATCTGGCATTAGCGAGACTGTCAGTCCACTGAATAAAACCAGGCGGGGTTGGTACGAACATGGCCACCCTTCCCCTGGGGTTGGGTGAGGGCTGGGAGTGGACACCTACTTGCCGTAGGGGACGTTTCGGGCTGACGGCACGGCTGCATAGTAGAAGTTCTTGAACTCGTCCATCCACACCTCCGCGGCTCGCCTGGTGTTTCTGCGTGGGGGTACGAGCACAGTGAGGTCATGGGGGGAATGAAGCGGACAGGAAATCATTCAGCCCGTAATAAAAACACACCTCACCTCTGCCGCAAAGACAGAAAATGCCTAAGTCTTGGGATTCCCGTCATGTTTTTTTGCGCCAGGGAAACTTTGAACACATTACGGCGTTCAGAGGCTTAAACATGTGTCGCCTTTGTGTTTAAAGCGTTTAGAGCTTAAAGGTTCATCGCTCACTTTGACAGGGTCTGTTACGCCGTGGGACCACAAGGTGGCACTGAAGCACCACTCCCATGTGAAAAGCTGAATTCTGCAGCATTCTGCTGCATTGTGGTGCATGCCAGTCTGTCAGGCTGCATTCATTTTCTGGGAATGGTTATTTGATACGGAAATCAAAAGAAAGGGGCAAGATCGTATTATTGTACCCCCGTATGTAAATTCTTAGTCTCTTTTTTTTAAAAATGAAACATGACATTTACTGCGTGTTATATATGTTATATATATAGTTTTACACTAAAGTAAGACTAGTTTGAAAACATGATTTACACTTGATATAATTCAATGTATTCAAGCTCAAAATATATAAAAATATATACGTAATAAATGATAATTTTATTAATTCCAAACCGTTGAAAAGTAAAAATGTGTTTCTTAACTTAAATGTTCTTAGCTTACACAAACGTTTTGGTCCAAACTGACCACGTGTTTCACAGTGAGCAATACCTGGTGGCCTGGAAAGAATGCATTTCCTGTATCTGTATCTGTATCTGAACAACAGGCAATCCCCTTGTGCAGTGTAATGATGGAGAGTTTCCACAAGAGGGCCCCACAGAGGCGCTAATCACCTGGCGAATACGGTGCCGCTGCCCCCAGGGAAGGTGTATGGATGCTGTTTGCGGAAGACGTGGCCTACACGGCTGCAGGGGATGATCTCCAGGCTGCCTCCACACTGCCACACGCGGAAAGAGATCTCTGCAAAATTTAAGCCGTTATTCAACCATACCATTGAACACGCTTGCCATCCTGCACGCGTTCCACGAGTGCTCTACGGGCGTTCTGCGTTCGCGCTCCCTTCGCGCTTACCCAAGTTCTCTCCGCCCCACACGTCCATCATCATGTCATACTTCCCCAGCTCTTCAAAGTAGTCCCTGTCCATGACGAAGAGGCCGCCGGCTATCATTGGTGTCCTGGGTGGAGGAGAAAAAGTGAGCGGGTGAAGCCGCAGGCCATGCATGCAGGTGGCACATGGCGGCCGCCGTCCGCTACCTCGCGCTGGTGAACACGGATTTCTCTTCTTTTCAACAGCGTCTGAGGAGGACACACGCAATAGTGCTCCCTCAAAGTGAAACGCTAAGGATTACAAATCCAGAGTAGTTACTCTCGCCTGCAGACGTCGCCAAGTGGATCCTAACTGAGGCTCCGTCCGCCATGCCAGATAACGGCCAACGGTAGAGAGGGACAAGACAATATTTTAGACTGCTAAATTTAGTAAGACATCCTAATCTATGGTGCAGACATTTCCAGCTGAAGGCTATTGGGTTTTACTCCAGTTCGGAATTGGTGAGACAGAGAGCCAGCAGCCACAAAAGATATCTCCCACTGTGCCATTCTGAGAGAAATCACTCGAACCCTTGCACGAGACGGAGCTGTGGCTTACTTGATGGGCGCAATGGGGTTCCCCTGACGTGCCCGCCTCTGTTCCAGGGTCATGTAGTCCCACTTGAAAACTAAGTTCCAGTCGAATCCTACAGAAAAATCAGCACACCCATTATTATAAGGAAATGGAAGAAAGACGGAAACTCAATCGTTTCAAAACCAGGTGAAGAAGAACAACCATTCAGATTAAATGTTTTTATTATCCACACTGATGTAAGGAACCGTGAAATACACTGCATTGTTATCTAAGATGACCACTGGGGATAAGACCCTCAACACTATTCCTTACACGCATCAATGATGAGCAACCCCTCAAATACTCAGGAATGGTTAGGCCCCCCTGACCAATTTCTGACTTCAATCAAGGCCGTCTTGCTATCACAGCACATAACAATCAGCTTTTACTTTATCCCCAAAGTTTGTCCAGGATTTGTTTGAAGTAGTTGTATCCACTGTGGACCTACGTCACAGCGCCACTAAACGCTTGGCCAAGCTGTCAGATGAAGAACGAGCTGGATTTAGCCTGACACACAGCCTTGTCTCCAGCCATCTGCAACCCGCAGACCATTTGAATAAACCTCTGTCAGGTGTAACTCCGCAGCTACTGAGCTGGGCTTATTTGCTTTCCCTGCACTGAGATCGGTGCCTCAGTCTCCCGGGGCGCCTGGCAGCCTGCGGTGTCCTGCCAAAGCGCAGGACGGTGAAGTGTACCAGGAACTGCGGGGCAGACACGCGCACACGCGCACACGGCTAGCTGTAGTAGAGGGAAGTTTTGCATTTCAGCAATATGTTGGGGGTGGGGGTGGAGAAATCAGGCCATCTGCTGCAGAGGGGAACGTACCTCCTTTCAGGTCTGCCGAGGCACCTACATATTGAAAGTTGTCCATGTTGATGACGTCAATAATGGGCGAGACAACTCGAGTTTTGTCCTGTGAGATTAAAGAACAGAAATAAGCCATAAATGAGTTACAGCATCACAAACCTGAACATCCACAAAGAAATAGGGAAATGTAGTTTACCCAGGTTAAGGTTGAATGCTCATATAGATATAAATGCCACTTTGACCTCCCCTATATTAGTTACCATGGCTAGAGGTTTCACAAGAGCCAATACTGATTTGATCGGCAAAACATGTCTAAAATTATAACAATATACATTCTGCTACCATATACCAAACTTTTCCTATTCAAATGATTCTGACTTCACACCAATGGGCCCTTCAAGGTCAGGAGAAGCCAAATAAAAAAACGTATATAAAGGTCAAATTGTTACATAATGCTTGCAACTGAGTGCAAGCGCATTAAATGTTTGAACTTCATGGGAGTCCTGTGAACGTTAAACAGAGACCTGTCCCAGTTTTTTATGAGGTCACATCAGTTTGTTGTTCCTCCGTCCCAAAATGAGGCAATCGGCGCATCTAGGCCAGGTGAACGGGCCCAAACCGCCACGGCTGGGAGAGAACAACGGCTCGCCTGTGTGCACCTCGGTGATCACCAGCCCGCCAAGCGCTCTAAGCGCGACTCCAAACGTCCAGGCTTGCCCTCGCCCCAGGGACGCTATGCTCTCTAGCTCGTAAACTGACAGCCCTGCTGAGAAGTACGGCCAGCCCTGAGGAGGCGAGACCCCCTTTGAGCGACGCCAGGTGGGTTCCCGTCCTCCGGCTCGCCAGCCAGCAGGAGAGACGCCGCCGCGAGTCGGATTGCGGTGCAAAAAGAAAACGCTGATTCTGTGAAGTGCGGTGGGGGTTCCTGTTCCTGCCAAGTTGTGAGGCAAGCTGTCAGTACCACGAAGCATAATTTGGCCAAAGCGGTGAGGGGGAAGACTTTTAATGAGCCAGTTAAGCGGACAGAGAGTGGAGAGGAGAGACTGAAGAGCTGTGTGCCCGGGGGCAGCTGACCTCGGCCACCCTCTCCAGCAGCGGCTCCAGCCAATGCTCGTTGCATTCACAGTGGCTATCCAGGAAGGTCAGGACAGTAGCGGTGGCGGCGTCTGCCCCTCGCACCCGGGACCGCATCAGCCCTGTGGGGGAAGAGCATCGGAGGGCTGAGAACCATTACAGACATCGTCCGTACAGCACCGCACCCGGGCTGTCCGTAACGACGCAAAGATAAAATACCCACGCAAGTAAAGCTAAAACATCCCCTGTATAAGCAAATTCTCTGCATTAGGCTGGGTGATTCCTGGCCTAAAGCATTCAGAGTTGCCCAGGTATTAGTGACCGATTCTCGCCTAATAAAAAAAAAAAAATCAGGTGAGACGACTTGCCAATGACTTTAAAGAGCTAGTGTAGGGTGTAAACCCAGCACTCCCTACAGGACTCACCCTTGCTATACATGCTATTACTGTAGCTAAGCACCAGAAGCGTGTGTACACAGCGGTCTGTTCTTCCTTTCTTACATAAAACACTACATTAAAAATGCCATATGCTAAACATTACTTTAGATTTTTTAAATAGTTTTCAATTAATGTTAACCATTGTCTCTGGCTGTTTCATACTCATGGAGTATAATAAATAATGATCTATAAAGTTTTTTTGGCAGCAGCCTACAAACACCCATGCCAATGTTTTATTTATTTTTGCTTAGACTTCAGTTAAGGGAATCCATTTTGCAGATGATAATAAACATGCTATTTGGCTAAGCTGTAGTCCCATTTCACTTAAGTTATTTTCCATGAAGCTGTCCAGCTCTTAACCCACTCATTGCCTTGGAGGAGATATTTTCACCACATTTGCTTGCAATATGATAACTGGGACCCCATCTTCTGACATCTGGTTTTGACATCAGTCTTAACACAAGTCTTTATGGCTGCTAGTACCAGTAAATGTTCCTACAGGTCAGTTTAACCTCTCCTTATGACACCAGTCTGCTCTCGCCAATGAAACTGTGGGCAAGTCATTTATTCATCCCATGATCTACAGCCCAACACCACTGTCGCCGTTTCACCATTTCGCAGACAGAGTAAAAACCTATGGCTGGGCTGTGTGGTGAAGAACTGGAAGCCTCCTGACACTGGCGTGTTTTAATACATCGCCTCCTATTAACCCAATAATGATATCCAATGATTTTCATTCGGATCCAGCTTTACACCATAAAATACATATATTTATAACTGGGTTCTCCTGAACTACTGCAGTAAAGCACTGCTGAATAGCATCAGCATGCAATTTAACAACCCTTACCCTGGATGATATACAGCACAACTCCAACACATTCCTTTATACAAAAACATTAAAAAAGGACCATGATAGCCAATTACAGTGCTCATAACTCGTAACAGAATAATGAAACATAATAAGCACAGGGATTATAAAACACGGATCATGTGCGTTACTGCAGTTTCCTGGTCCTGGGAACCCACTGTACATGATGGGTTTCCTTGCCTTCGGACTCATCATTAATTGGGATTGATTTAATTGAATTTTGATCTGGGTTTAACATCTTCTCTTCACGAGTTCATTTCTCAAATTAATGCTGGAGGCGTGCCAAGACTGAGGAGCAGTGATTTACAACGTCAAACGGATTTTTATCACTGCTTTGGGAGACCTGGAAATTCTGATGATTCTATTAAGCCAGCATCGGTAAGTTATAATTCTGCTATTGGAATCGAGGCTCTTGAGCAGAGCATTTAACAGATCACATGTTGGTCAAAGATTGAAATCTCTTTTTGAAAAGCAACATGGCTCCGTGGTGTCCGTCTATTGCCCCGCCATTGCCCCGCCCGCCCCCTCACCTTCACGGCGATCGTTCCGAAGGATTCGCACTTTCTCTATTTTGCTGAGGAGGGACCCATCTTCGGCTGCAGAGAAAAAAGGTACAATTTGGACAGAACTTCAAATGTATAACTTAAGCCTCCACTGCATACTTTAGGAGACACCCAGGACTTTCGTTACTCATATTGTAGCAAAGGGTGGGCGCATTTGATGCCGTAAGGAAATCGCTCCATTTTGTTAAACTGACAAAAGTTATAGTCAGGTATAAAAGGTTGTCTGAGGACAGATTGCCAGTTCCTGCAGGTGAAGATCCTGGTCATTTAAACAAAACCAAGGTGGCGACAGATTGGCTTTGAGCGCCTCGGAAAACGGAGCCACGGGAGATGACTGGGAAATAAAAGCTGCCAAAGCGAGGCGGAGCCTTCAGGCGAAAACTGGAGTCCTGCAACTGGAGGCCCAGGTTCACTCATCAGGACAGGTTGGGGTGAGGGGAGAGGGGGTCTGCAGTCGGTGGGGAGACGGGGGGGTGGGGGCGAAACGCTCATCGTAGCGCTTCCAGGGCGTTGACGGTAAGTGGGACTGACAGGAATATTGCAGAGCTAATAGGCAATACTCACCGTTGTCACTGTAATCGTCCACCAAGATAATCTCTTTGACAAGGTGAGGGGGGCTCTTCTTGAGGACACTATAGAAAGGACAGCGAGAAAGAGAAAGAGTGAGAGCGGGAGACAGACGGAGAGAGAGAGAGAGAGAGAGAGAGAGAGAGGGCACATGACTTAGATTACCCTTGATTGGACTGTTGGCTCTTTTGAAGTACGCGCTGGAAATTTGGTTGCGCAGCGAGCATTACCTGACCACGGTGCGTAGCAGGGCCGATCGGGCCTCGTTGTGGAAGGTGATGACCACACTGGAGGCCGGCAGGTCCGTTCTCCACTGCTTGTGACGGCAGCTGAAGGATACAATTGGGTTAACTTAACCAGTGGGTTGGTGACAACAAACAACGTGCAATAAAACCTCTCTTACACACATGAAAGGCCTGCTTTTATATCAAGAGGGGCCCTACTAATACACCTCCAAGCAAGGTGCTAAATAGGGCTGTCACAACACCTCTAACCAGTGATTCTGGACATCCAACCCATCCATGAATTTTTGTTGAAAAGGCATCAGCTATCCACAATGAAGTAGAATAACATCTTAAATTTGCCCGTGTACAGGTTCTAGCCTATAAAAATAAACAAAAAGTGGGATTTGCATAACCAGCATAACATTTGACACTTTCCTATCGTATTGCGACCTTTCTAGGGAAAAAATACTGAAGTTCAGTGATGTGGTGTTTTAATTTATTGCCATCCAAGACCTCGATGGGAACAGAGATGGGCCCATTCAGGAAGAGGAAAAAAAACTGTATAAACAACGTGAAAAGAGGTGTATGAAGATTTTCTAAATCGGAACAGAGGCAGTAGTGGGCCAGTGTGAGAATATGAGCGACTCCCCTGAGCTGCGAGTCACAGCACTTTAGGAACTCTCGTACTGTAAACCCTACCTGTGGCGCTTTTTCCGATCTCCCACTTAGCCGGTCTTGCCTACGGTGAATGTGTAGCGCAGATGGGTTCCACTCGTGACAGGATCTCATCTTACTATTGACAGTACTTTGGTAGCTTGCACCACAGCGTAACGATCACATGCGTTAATTCACAGGAACAAGTTTGTTTTTCCAACTTTACTATCCTGTTACTATAGAGAATCCCCCTTAAAAGATGTCAGGCTTAAGTGTTAAGCCAATGTAAGAGCTGACCCAGAGATGGACAGAGTAATTTATTATTTGTGCGGTACAACAGAGAACCTGTCCGGCGAAACAATTACGAACTACAGAGCAATCCCATGCAGTTCCACACACTTCCATTAAGGGGCAGTGCATTTCCGTCTTTGTCCGCTACAAGGGATATGGAGACGTTACAATGCTAAAGAGGCTCAGCCCAGGAGATGCCTTCGTGGCAGAATTGCTTAAGCAAGTTACCATACCTTTACATAGTCCCAGGAGGCCTGAAACTCCGCCCGCCACTGTTGTCATGGCGTTACAGTGATTACATTAGAGGCAGCTTTCACTGCTTAACGTAGGCCCTTCTGTATGGGCATCCCTAACCACTCAAATGTCCACATAACAAAACGAAGTGAGGAAAAACAAAGAGGAAATTTAACACTGCACCCAGGCAACAAAATACCTTCATAATAAGCCAATAGTCAGCTTGTTAGAAGAGCTAAGGCTACACTTTAGATTTGCTGAGGCACTACAAACCAGCACATAAAAAAACAGAACCTTTATAGCCAATAGCAAACCTGAGCATTCACTAAAAGAAACTAAGCCTGTGCTGCAATGTAAAAGGAGAAATTGACAGTCAAACTAAATTATAGCCATCAAACCATCCAGAATGTTTTACCGTTTCACCAAAAACAAGCCTTACTTATCAGCCTAGTCAATCCAAGCCAAACCTCTTTCCTTCTGTTGAGTGCACAGCTTGAGCTTTTGGGCCACCAGATGTTGTCTGAATGTCGTCTGTGACGGAGACAAGGAAACGGACTCGTACGGTTTCCCTTCAGCGAACCCGATGGAAACGTCCCGAACCGATCGCGTAGAAGAGGGGCGCGATGATGTGAAGGAAGGGCACCGAGCCATCGTCCAGCAGCACACACTCGGCGTAAATATCACCACATAGTTGCACGAGAATTCCGCGCGCTAAATACGAATTCTCCTGCGCCTGCAGCTTAATTATAATGTGAGGGGGTCTTAATGCTAGACTGTAGTTACGTCCTTGGCAGGTCGAAGGCAGGGCCTGCCAAAAACATTTCAAATGGGGCTCATGGACTTCTGCCACAGAAGATATTAAAAATGGGTGCCCAATTTCAATAGTCATCTGGGAGCATGTGTTCTCCGTTATTGAATGCATTAGAGGAGAACTGTGCAGAGAAATACTGCACTTCAATTTACAGGCTTAGAGAAACAGGCCTGGCTTAGAGAGCTGCACTGAAGAAGAATCTCGCACCTTGGGATTTGTAAGGGTGGGGGGACACATATCTCTGATGTTGGAATATCAGAGGTCACCCTTAAATTTCTGCACTTGCGATTGCCATGCACCCATGCGAGGGTCTTTTAGCAAGCAACAGCAGCAGTAACATTGGATGCAGAGGCTCGGGGGGGAAATTAGAGGCTTTGGACAGACAAGTGACACTTTCCTCCCACGGCTTAATCGGCCCAGTCCTCCGGGGACTGTCCCGGGACACCAGCAGCGTGAACAGTGGGACTGCTGGGGTTGAAGGGCAAAGCCATTGCACGGGACCAGGAATGAGTAATTTGTCTGGGCCACGATTCCAAAAACATATCTGCCCCACATTTATGGAGGGGACTCAAACAAATTTTCTTTGTTAAAACGTACTTATATGAATTCAATTTGTTACAGAGTGCTGAACGAATTTCATTTTCCAGAGGGAATTTTTGTAAAAAAACAAATCAGAAAACCTAGAATTAGACGATTACCTGACCCCAGAGGCAGTCGAACAAACTCCCGTAAAAAAAATTAGCGAAGAGGCATAGTATATACTGAATAATAGAGTTATTTAAACGAAGATCAGCGGCTTTAGCCCTGTGGAGGTTGGAGGGATAGCCATCAGTGCATTAAAGATGGTTCATTCTCCTTATTCATGCTGTAAAGCGTTCATAAGAATGGTTCCACGTCTTCTAATTTATCCGACTATACCGTCTTCTGTGTAATAACGTTAACACCTGAGCAAAGTACATGGCAATGGGTAACAGAGGGGTAAAAGACCTAGGCAAAAAACTTCCTCTAATCAAAATGAGGGAAAAGTCCACTTCTGCAGTTGTCTGTTTAAGGTTTAATGTTTAATGTTCCTCCCTATCCCTTTGTTGCCTTCTACTTAATCACATTTGCATCATGCAAACACACGAACGCACAGGAATGCTTCCTACACCGTGCAGAAAATGGATGAAATGTTTTCCTTTTAAGTCTCCTTTTGGCCTTTACACTGAAATTCCTTAAGGCAACATTGTCTATTCATTCGTTATAATGGATTTTATTGTTTTATTCTAGCTCACTTCCAGAATAGAATATTTGGTTCTTACATTCCATTAGAACAGAGATACCCATTGTATTCAAAGCTTCTGGAATTTTCTGCCCAACCGTCTTTGGAATTGTACAAAGGTCAGAATGGCAGTTTTGTGACCAAACAAACTGTATCTGTACAGTGGCGATCTATGCATCGTTATATGTGCATTTCCAGGAAACGTCTTTGCATGACCAACTGGTACAGCAAATCCTATACACTATTTGGTTATGAACACAGATAAATCATTGTCATTTTGTCCCTGTAGGGCTGTTCAGGACACACCTACAGGTTGGTTATTATAAGAAGCGAGCTGAAGATGCATTTCTACCCGTCTTTATTCTCTGCAGTGTCCTGGGAGAACTGTCAAAGGCCCGCCACTGTCACCATCATCTGAAGATTTTAATTCACAAGCAACTACAGTTAAAGCATTTAAAGCCCTTTCAGTCACTGCTCATCACCCAACTGAGGCAAATATACTGAAATTTCTGCATATTATGAATACAAATTCCCCACAATGTGGGCACCTTTTGCCTGCGTGCCAACATTGTCAGCCTTTAACACTGGAGTGAGGGCTCAAATCGGTTCCGTGGAAGAAGGCAGAACGCGCTAGTCATGCTCACATTATCCAGAGACCGCCTTTGGCCAAACCTGTGACCCCCCTCTCCCTCAGTCACACTTGGGAAAGGAGTGGCATGTGGAAATGTGGGGGCCAATACGCACTGGGATCACCGCAGAGCAGCTGGATGGCTGGCATCTTGGGGTTTTGTTTTTTCCCTTACTCAACCCCCCCCCCACCCCTTTGCCTTTCCATCCAACCCGGGCCGGGGCAGACGGCTGGAGAAGGAACATATCTGCCAATCAGCTAAAAGCCCTCTTCTACCTGCCCCCCTCCACACATCCCCTTTTCACCACATGGGGAAACGCAAACAGTTAATAAGAGCGAAAGGACCTCAGATGTGACTTTAAATTTGATTACCCCATTGACCTTTAAAACTAATCTGTGGGCTTATTATGACACTCCAGGTTACAGTTAGTGGACTTGGAGAAGAATTATGGTCAGCCTTAAAGGCCGTATGATTCATCCATTTTATAAGATTTCTACAACAGTTCTCAATTGGTAAAATGCTGGACATTTAATGAATTTAAATGTAAGGATTAAGACATGTAAGGAATGCATCACGTCTTCCTGCTTTTGTGTTAAACTGCTCGGCTTGACATGACCCTGGAATATGGGTCCGTTCCATCAAAGAAATGATTGTCCACAAATTATGATTGAAAATCTATTTTGGAGAGAGAGATTAGAGTCTCTACAATCTGTCCTAAATCAAAACCGTATATTCCCCAGCAGAATTTGGAATGTCTATAAATGAGGAAATCTAAGCACACAGCCTGACCTCATAAGGAGTCAGACATTTTCAGAGAAAATGTAATAATCAGCACATTACAAATACACAGAGCCCGTGAGAAAGCAGGAACCAGCACTGTCACAGTCTAGGTCACATCTTTAATGTTAGAAGAAAGACACAGGTTTTAGGACAAGCAACTGACATTAATATGTGGGCGTTTCACTCGTTGGCATGGTATAAATGCACTGCAGGCTTTTTGAAAGTACAAAGTAGAGCACAATATTTATCTTCAAAAGGTCTGCAATGCCAAGAGCTGAGTCCAGAAGAAATCCTCTTAATTAGCCAGTCCCAGGGCTGTAGCTCTGACAGCCATACAGTGTGTACACACACACACACACACACACACACACACACACACACACACACACACACACACACACACACACACACAGGTCATCTGCCCCATAGTGACATTTTAAACAATGGAATACCAGAAGAGAGCACAGACTCGGAAACAGCCTGGGAAAGGTGTCTAGACGGTACAGGCAGAGTCACGGTGCTCACGGTTTTAGTGCAAACTAAGTGAAAAAACAAGTGAATAATTGGTATATATAAATACAAAGCATAAAACTAATGTTTATTTTTTTCAGGGATCAAAGGTCAGGGATCAGTGACCATGTAAACACTGACTACAATCTGGAAACGGTTGCCCTTGGCGTTAGTCAGCCTCCTCCTCTCCTTCGCTTTACAAACGGCACGTAGTGGTGATATTTTCAAGCATACCACTTCCTGCCAAGGAAGATGCTGTTCCTATGGCCTTGAACTTCTTAATGATGGACAATACAGTGGAAACTTGCAGATTCAGCTTTCGTGATTCTTTTTTGAAGCGATAAACCATCATTTGTGGAGATAAATGACCTTTTAGCCGCGGTCTTGGAGAGCCTTCTGACTCTTACCATGACGATGAATGCTAATGGGATTTCTTCTAAGCGTTTCACACCCTGTAGAAACCGGTTTATACCCGAGGTACTCAAACCCAGTGGGCCACCTGCAGTATCTGTCCATGGAAACTCACAACCACAAGGAACAGGGGGTTGATTATCCCTGACCTATAACTACATTCCTCCTTATATGATCAATATAGGCTTCAAGCATGTCAAGGTGAACTGGAGTCACAGAGCAGTCTGCTGCCTGTAACTGATTGGACTGGAAGAGCCGCGGGCATCCGGGCAAACGTGGCCACGCCCCCTTCACACAGGGAACGCACCGAACACCAAAACAACCCTGCTGTGGTCCACAAACTGCTGCCAGGGCGTTCAGCAAGGGCGCAAGTTTGCCCCAGCGCGTTCGGGCGTTTTTTAGACCCTCTGCAGTTACTCAGCCTTTCGCACTATCCCCTTAAACAAAGACTGAGGTCTAACTGGAGCCAATGCACGAGGACCCCATTGGAACAATGTTCATTAGCGCATTAGCATCCCTGAGCTCACTGCGGCCTTCTCAGACAGAAGATTGGAGGCGGTGCATTGAACTCTCTGCATGATAGAAGGATCGGTCCTTCAGGCTTCCTTTACACACACATGTGGCACATCCTATAGACACACTAAGGCATTTCACCCCTAATTGTTGGTTTTTGACCCCCAAAACGTACTCATTAATCTGGTGTAATTGAGCAGTAAAGGGAAACTCATCCTTTCTCAACCTTATTTTATCAATAGTTTCAATGCAGAAATGTGTTGTCACAGGTGTGTTCACCCTTAAGTAATTTTTTTATTCATGTTAGGGCTCAAGGCAAACGTTCTTTAACTGCTGACAGGTTTTGGGTACCTCGGAAATGTCATTCATTTAACAAACAATTAATCCAAATTAATTAGTGTACAAAAATGAAATGTTACACTATTACCAGCGTGAGACAGATTCAGTACAACGCCTCAATCTAACCTAATTAATAAGTATGTTGGGACAAGGTCCAGCAAACACACTGACACTGAGCACTTTACTATGAACATGACAAGAACACAGGCACAACAAGCAGAAAAGGCTGTTAACAAAAAGTAGTCAGAGACACAATGACTTCTCACCATAAAGTATTCAGAGACACGAAGATTCTGTTTTAAATTAAAACTGAGACTAATTACAACATCATGGCCCTCCGTGTGTTCTGCAAGCCATTTACCTTCTGAGACATTTCAGAAACAGGAAGGGGGTTGTATTATGGTACTCCTGGAGACTGGACTCCTTATAGAAGTCTGCTGGTATACTGCAGCAGCGCAAGTCCTCTGCAGGCTGCCAACATTAAGTTACAATGTCCACCAAGTCCTCAGTGGCCTAAAACACTCTGTGAATCAGATAATAATGGGAGACTGATTGCATTCTCAGCTGAAACAAACTTTCCAAAAAAGACTTCACAAAATACACGTCAAGCAAACAGAGATTGCTTCCCCAGAAGCACAAACCACGCAGAGGTGTAGTGCTGTATTTAGGTGTTTGCAGAAAACATGGAACTTGTTGAGAAACTTGTTTCTCTAACGTGTAGCTTAGTTAATTAGTCTTAAAGTCAGTTTGCTTAAATGCAAGAAGCAGCATAGATGTGGCTGGAAAACTAGCCGATATCTTTTTTTTAATATATATATAATTAACAATATACTTGTGTGACATCTAAACCAATTTGCTAAGCCTTGTCAACCTTCGTCACCTGCATTAGTTCATTACTTATTGGGGGGGGGGGGTTTGGACCTTTGTGAGATTATACAAGGCAGAGTGAATTAATACCGGGGGGAGAAGAAGAAAATAAAAACCTTCAGAAACAGCTGTCAAACGAAACAAAACCTAAAATAATAAAATACAACAGTATAAGTCAATGCTAAAAAGTCAGCATTGCCAGTTTTGTTGAACCATCTACATATCCTTACATTTGATTTTACGAGTCCCAGAATCTTATAACGGATAGGCAAAGGTGTAGAACGAGAGGGGGAAAAAAAAACCTTTGGACGATGAGCCTTAATTTTAGACATCAGTGAGTAATTAATATGGAACAATTTCTAAGCGCCATAGTGCAGTTCAGTGTCTGTCCAACTGCATTAACGTCAACCCTCAGGGAACACCAAAACATCCCGTTTTAAAGAAGTGCGGGAAAATAATTTGTCACTTGACACGACGAGTGGCGGCTCCATGGACACAAAACTAAATAAACGCGGAGCCTTTCCGTCTCTCTTGCAAGACCACTTTGAGCCAGCGGCGGGAGTCGGGTTACTTTCAGGTACAGGGGATTGTTCTTTTTTAAAGAAGCACACATCTAGGCACAACTGACGGCAAAACCATTGTTCTGAAATTCCAAACCAAATTAAGGACTTTAGAATGTTTCCGTTCTCACGGGCCAGTGAACATTCATTCATTCAGCTCTTTCAAACGGCGTCCACTGCTTCACACTTGACTCAGAACAAAAGTTGTTAGATTCATTTACAGTACCATTCTAACTCATGCAAACACCAACACCAAAGTCCTCTGTGCTAGGAAGAACAGAAAAAAGAAAACAAAAGATTACAGAAAGATTATATGGATATAAAGACTGCCAAATGTTAGGTTTGAGCGCCCAGAAGCAACTGGTGGTTTGAGACTGCCCACTAGGTCATAAAGAATAGGACTCCACTGGCTGGCAATAATGAAGCCGCTTATTTTCGCAACCCGCTGGAAATTAACGCTGTTTCTTGTGTTTTCCCTGAGGTAACTGATTACACCCACACTCTTCTTCGTCACCTCTGATCCATGGATAAACGATCCTGCAAGTCAGACATAACAAAGTGCTCCAAACAACTAGGCGTGACACATTCATATGAGCAGTGATACTAGCAGCTTGCTATAAACACAGCACTCTGTCCATATCTGTTCCATCGCCGACAGATCTTTAGGAGGTTGCCTTAAGACATTCTGCTAAAAAATAAATAAAAAGGAACAGAAACAAAAATAAACAAGTCTGAGGATCGACGTGCTCGGGTCGAACGCGGGTGGCATTTCCACCAGCTAGGTAAGGACAACAAAATGTCCGAGCCTGATATTAACAAACAGTTTCTCCTCCCGGGGCTGCAGATTCCTAGAGCCATTTTACCCTGGGAAAGAGCAACGGATGGGGTGAGTGGGATAAATAGCGCCATTTGAAACGGAATCTTGGGGCAGACGCGAGAGGGTCGGTGGCAGCTTGAGGCGAGGATGACAGGTGGGCTCAGAGAAAAAGTACCCAGGGTCCCCTAATTACCATTTCATTCCAGGCGCAGTGCACCCCGGTGCTCTCCCCTCATCAATTCTGCCTGCTCTTGTTCAACGCTCCCTCCCACCCTGGTGCTCGCTCTCACTCCCTCTCTCTCCCTGGTCTCATTCACACTGCCCCAAATTCTGGAACCGTGCCCAAAGGAAATACACCCGGAAAGACAAGGGGGCGGGAGGGCAATAAGATTAAGCGAGATTAAATCCTGCCACCAAAATGAATCCGAGGAGGTCCCTCTGGAACGGGAGAACTCGACATCCGCCTCTGTCTTATCGGATCTTTCCGTGACAGAAAAACAAACCCTCTAAGGTAAGGTATAAAGGTAATGCAATCAATCACATGTCTGGCTAATGCAGTGGCTTAACTTGCATGCAGGTGCACAGAACCGCAGGTGCGTGTCTGAAGACCATAGCAATACAGTTCTATGAAAATGACCTACATAGTTTGCAGGGAAGGGACCGTTCGACAGCACGATGGGGGAAAGTGGACAGTGGGAATAAACTTGGAATATAAAACAGTCTATCACAGCAGATGGAGCGCCGGCAGAATTCATTTCTAGTTTACTCAAGGTTTTCCCATGTGCGTTTAAGGTGCATTAACTTGTCCTACCCTGAACAAACACCGGGAGCACAGGCATAAATCAATCAAGAATAACAAGGATAAGCTGAATCACTCTAACTAAAGTAATGATTCCATAATCCATTTGTGTAAAGTCTCCATAATCTACTTGTACATGTGAAATAAGGGATGTGTCACTTACATTCATTATTCATTTTGGCCCCTACAAAAACACACAAAGAACCTCCGTATCTCGCACAAAAGCTGGTCTGTCCGATGGCAAAAAAGCAAGGGGGGGAAAAAAAAGAGAAAAAAAATTCTGCGACCAAGTTAATTAAAAGACGCGGATGCATCCATTGAAACTGGGCAGTGCCTCAGTTGGGATGCCCTGTTGCTGACGCTCTCATTACCCGGACTACGCTTACAATAAAGCAAAGAGCAAGCACTGCCCTGACAATGACAGAGGGTCGAGCAGTGAAAGTGGACCACACGATGTTCCTACGCAGGGTAAGCATCACAAGTGGTCCAGCTGACCGAGCTTCCGCTCAGACTCAGTAAGCATATGTGAGGCATAGCAAGCCGAATCCCCAATAACCGAGAGTCATTTCAAATCCTGCTACTTTCCATATCAAGGAAACCAAAGCAGCTTAAATTTCCTCTTCAAAATCCCCACGTCAAGTGTTATAAAAATTTAGTAATAATAATATAGCAGTGTGCAAGAGGGAATTTTACTTGCAGGAAATCTCTTATGTCAATCAAATCACTGATTTTAACCAATCGGGTTAAATTAGATCACCCTGTGACAACATAAGGCAGCCACTGACAGCCCCTCCCCCCCCGACCCCCAGGGATCATAAAGGTTTCTAGCGCTCTAATCGGTTTGAGACGCACTGGAGGGGATGATTAGGCCAGGCAGCTGGGACTTACTGGTCATGCCTGGTGTCAGGGACTTACAGGTCATGCAGCTGGGACTTACTGGTCATGCCTGGTGTCTGGGACTTACAGGTCATGCAGCTGGGACTTACTGGTCATGCAGCTGGGACTTACTGGTCATGCAGCTGGGACTTACTGGGCATGCAGCTGGGACTTACTGGTCATGCAGCTGGGACTTACTGGTCATGCAGCTGGGACTTACTGGTCATGCCTGGTG